>UCOJ01001101.1:0-44274 GCA_900474305.1 Cecidostiba fungosa | reverse complement strand
ATATATATATATATATATATAACAATTTTAAAACAACTTCTAAATTAATTACTGTTTATACATATAACAAACTGATAGTTTAAACAAATTTTTAAAATGATAACATTCAAATGACTGATTTGTCGATGTAAGAAAATAATGATTTTGGTTATAAGTTTACAATAATTTGATACTTTTTTTTTTTATAGAGGGGGGAAGCGTTTGATCGCCAGAGTGTGGGACTCCCGCTTACCTTCGGACTACCCACTAAACCCACCTCCTCAGTGCAGACCCGCTGGTCCTGCTCCGCAGTAACAACGCTACAGTTCATGGCCGAGAGGAGTCGACCGAGGAGACCCCTCTTCTCCTGACCTTTAATGCACCCCGGCACTAACCATCAGGAATACCTCGGGGTAGGGTCAGCCGTTTTTCTTCGTAGCACACTACTATTTCGGCCTCTTTTTTATTAGAGGTCAACCCACTTGTACCGAAGTATCTTATCGACACAGCGGGCCACCTTTTCCCAATTTTCTTTTTGGGCCAGCATGTAGGGGACGATGTCATCCAGCGTTAGCCGAACTTCACCATCCCCCAGGCCCGCTCGTTCATCCTTCCAGTGTTCACAGACGAAGAAAGTGTGGAGGGTATCGTCTTTCGGGGACCCGTAGTATAGGCACCGCGGATCCGTCGCCTTTCCCATTCTATGTAGGTATGCGCGGAAGTGGCCGTGGCCAGTTAGTAGCTGTCTGAGATAAAAGTTCACCTCACCGTGCTGCCGACCGAGCAACGGGAAGAGCTGCCCGATCAGCCTGGCTGTCCACCTTCCGCGCGTTTCCTGTAACCATCACCTTTGCCAAGAGAGGTAGCTCTGCTCCCGAGCCACCTTCCTGGCATTTATACGGCGAAGATCCTCCTTTCTTTGGTGGACGAACTTAAGCTCTTGAGCAAGGAGGTCAATTGGGATGACCCCCGCCACCACCAGGACAGCCGGTTCCGAGACCGTGCGGTACGAGCTCGCTACTCGTAGTACGCATCGGCGCTGGACCGATGCAAGACGCTTGCGATGCGTCTCGTATCGCAGCGCATCGGCCCACACCTCTGCTCCGTACAGCATAATGGACTCCGCGGTCCGCAGCAACAGTCGCCTGACACAGAGATAAGGGCCACCGATGTTGGCCATCACCCTGCTCAGGTTCGCTGCTGCTACGGCCGCTTTGTCCGCTGCCTTCCGAATTTGTTTCCCGAAGGTGAGCTTTGTATCCAACGTGTCACCTCCAGCTAATAATTTGGTACATTAATAAATCCATACATTTAAATAATATAAATTAATATAAAATAGGAATTGAAGTAATATTCGCCGTTTATAATTAAACATTGCTACAAAATTAATACATTTTTTAATTCATTTACCCTTTTTTTATTGAACGTTGAGATTTATTACATGTTGTATAAAGTCTTAAAGTAATAATATATATAAAAATACTTGTTACAAATTGTTTATGTATAACTTACAAAATTAAAAATTTATGCATATTATATTGAAAATAAATAATTTATATCACCACAATTTTTAATATTTATTAATCTTTGCAAGTGAATTCGGAGATCTCTATATAACATATTTTTATTGAATTGAATAATTTTTATCAAGTATGGATTTATTCAACAGTCGGACGATTTTTATGATATTTCTGTGTATAAATGAAGAATATGTATTTAGAGGTTGTACATAAATAGTAATAAATATATAAAAGTGTATATAGATTTAAGCTATTCCGTTTAGAAAAATAAGTAAGATTATTATTCCAGAATATATATAACTTACTTAACATTGGATATACTATTTTAGTAATTACATAATCCAATTTTTACTTATTATTAATATTTCCGTACAACCAATTTCGTTTGCGTAGTGAACTATAATAATTTTTATTTTTTATACGTGGTTCATAATCGCACACACCGGTAAAATAGTCAACGATTTTTACAAAATACTTTATTTAAAAAAGGAATTCTGTAAACAAAATATTACTTTCATACATTCATATATTTGCTTATATGTATTTTTCTTGGGCGTCGCTGGATCCGTAAGTTTTGAACTGTGATGAATTATATACTACATGATGTAGTATTTACTAGATAATATAATATGTATTTAATAACAATTAATGTTTACTAATATATAGGTTGATGGCGTAATGAAATTGATAATTAACCAGTGGCAATGTTTTTTCAATTAAAAAAGGAAATACTTATTCCATTTTGGATAAAATGTTTTTGATAATATAAATAATAAACGTCAAAAATATTAAAAAATTAATACAAAAGTACGTTAATGAATTAGAAGTTATGCAAAAAACGTGTTCAACTCGTTGTGAAACCATCGGAATGGTCAATAAAAAAGTACGGAAAAACACACTCTTTGTTTAATTTCATTAAATCAAAGAAAACTTCGATAGCTATTCAATTCTCACGAGTGCCTGCTCGTATTTCAAACATTGATACAACAATCTCAAGTCGACGCATTATGAATGCCGAGCATTACGCAGCTTTCCTAAACAAACCTCTGAGGTATACTGCTCCAGAAAACAGGAGAAAAAATAACAAGAGTTAAGAGTCCACGCGCGTGAGCTCTTTACATTCTACTCTCAAGGTCATCTCTAACTGGTTGAGGATTAGCAACTGCCCATTTCTCCTTAAAAGCTATGTTCGATTTCTTCGGTCTATCTTCTAGTCTTTGAACTCCCGCAAAGTGGTCCTCGATCTCTTTTAGTGTCCTGCCCTCTGTCTCCGGCAACATGAAATACAAACTCACTACTCCGACGAAATTCATAGAAGCGTAGAAAAGGAAGGTGCCGGGCAACGTCATGCCGTTCTTCATGTAGAGGAACAACTTATTGGCGATTGAGGAAAAGATGTAACCGATGGAGCCGGCCGAACCCGTGGCCACGCTGCGAACGTCTGGAGGAAATACCTCACCAGCTAGAATCCAGGGCAACATCTTCAGGCCAATGTGCGAAAAGAAGGCTGCTGCGACCATCAAGCTGGTTGGCATCCAAGTGTACTTCTCTGCATCGATTTGGCCATGCATGATCAAGTAACCATAGACGGAGATCAACAGAAGGGCAAGACCTGTGCTGAAGACCGAGAAAAAAGACAGCTTGCGCTTTCCCGTAAAGTGGATGATAAATACACAGATGACCGTACCGATCACCTGAGCTACTCCGACTATCACAGTTGCTTTATACCTGTTGAATATAAGAAAATTAATAGGGATATTTGGGGAACGAGCACAATAGTTAAGAAATGAAAACTTTACTTGTCAATCGGTGTCTTTAGTTCATCGAGGATGACAACAGCAAAGACTTGAAGCACCATAATACCACCAAACGCATTGATGAAAAAGGCCAAAGTAACGAGCGCAAAGGGTAGATAAAAAGTCCTCTCCAAGTACGAGTGCCAGGATTTCTTTGGTGGCTGCTTCGTAGGGCTGTTAGCTTCTAGGATGATAGAATTGATCGTCGTAACGTTTACAGGTTTTTGGAAAGCCTCGCAAAGATCACGGAACTCCTCCTTTACATGGTCTGGGGACACCCAACCACGTAACCAGCACAACGCCTTTTCAGCTTCATTTAACCGACCTTTGTCTGAAAAGTTTCACTTTTTTTACTAACTTCTAGATAGATAATAAAAACATTACTTCGCAAAGTTGTTGTTTTAAAAAATCATGTACATACGTAATGAAACTAATTATTGTTTTTGCGTAAAACTAATCAACAAACAAGAACAATTTTGAGTTTGTGAATTGTATGCTCATAAGTTCGGAATTCAAGACGATATCTTGAATAGTACACAAGACTGATTAGCAAACCATTTACGAACTTCACACACAGTCATTCTGAAGGGTTTTTTTATTTGTGCACACGATCTTTAAATAACACAACAGAAGAATGTGTTAATAAAGTTCATTGACTACCAAAAATATTACTTTATTTCGTATCGGTATGATAAAAAGTAAAAATCGTATCTTATTATGACTAACTGCTTTCAGACTTATTTTAACTGCGTTTTGTTATTATAATGCTGATATTATGACTTATGCATGTGATAATTTTCTAAAAATAATTCACGTAATAAATTCTCATTTTATATCCGCTGATTCTGAATCTAATATATTATTAAATTTTGAATATTGTAAAATTATAAAAAAAGTGCTGATGTCAGAAGAATGTTACGAGGAAACGAACGTGCGGCTTCTTATATAATTATGTCTGGCACGTGCATGTATTTCTAGCTTTTAAGAAAAAATCAGTCTTCTTTTGTACATTAACTACCAACATACTCAGGCATAAATTTACTACTTTACAACAACTCGAATGTCATTATATTAGAACGAAAATTACCTGCAAGCCACGTTGGACTTTCCGGCACCAGATAAAGCGCGGTGAAGCACAAGAGAGGATATACGAGATTGATGAGAGCAACGGTTCGCCAACCAACCAAGCTACCCGTCAACATCTGCGTAAACACGCCGCAGATTACGGCCATGGTCGAGGTGGCCGATAGCAAACCTCGGAGATGAGGCTGCGTGACTTCAGCTACGTAAGTTAAAACCGGAGCCTCGAGGAGGCCGCCAGTCAGACCCGTCAGAGCCTGAGCGATGAATAACATGTCGGCGTTCTTAGCGTAGTGGAAGATCAACCAGGCCACGACGAATGGCACCGTCGAAATCATCATAGTTCTCCTGCGACCCAGCCTCTGCGATACTGGACCACTTACGAAACCACCCAGTGGTACAAGGAAAAGATTTATGCTACCTGAAATTTGAGTATTTTTTTATATAACCATCAGGTAGTCGAATAATGCAGTGCGATATGAATTGACCACTGCATAAAATGATCATTTTTATTAAATATTAACATAAATCTACTAACTTACAATAGAATACCATATACTCTAAAAACTGTGCATATAACTAAATTTGAAAAATTATGATCCTTATATTACCTAGTATTTTTGAATGAATTAATTCATTGTTTTAATGATTCTTACATTATAAAAAGGTGTATTCATAAAATAAAGTAGTCTGTCATTTTAAAAAAGACTAAATTTTATGAGAAGAAGCGTCATTATTTTGTATAATTAAAAAATGGTATTCTTTAAAAAAAACGTAATTCATCCAAAACAAATAAAAGATAACAACCCGAGAGTGCGTTTTCATGCAGCGAATATCGAGTAGCAATTAATTAAGAGTAGTAATTAAAGTACAATGTTTTATTCACTTGAGCTTGCTTTATGATGTTTATATGTTATTATCTGGCGATTGGAGATAAAAGTTTAAAGTTTCTTCGATTTCCATAAATAGATTTAAATTCCTTCATTCAAGGATGTGCAGTGATTTGAATAAAAAAACAGATAATTGTTGCACAAACTACGCATTTGTATGACAACGAACTCTGCAGACATTATTACTGTTGTGATTAATTCATTTTATTAATAAATAATTGTATTATTTATTGTTTTTGCGACTCTCAAAAGTAACATGTGACGTCTACTCGAAGCGAGTAATTCGCTGCATGAATTTGCAGCTAGATTAAACCAAACAATGGATGTTACCGGTTTTTAAATAGTAACTATAAACCAAACATTTTATGAAATTTTTTCAACAATATTATTTTAGCGAATACTTAAAAATATTAATGTAATCTAAATGCAGAAGTAAAATTTCTTAAATATATTTCATTAAAAACAGTTTATTGCGTTATATAGGTATGCGCAATTGATCAAACAGGATCGATAATTTAATTTGAAAATATTTTATATTCGAAGAATTATGTTATTATTCTAAATAAATATCTATGAGTAATCAATTATACAAGAATGAATAGTATACCTACGTCTTTTTTATATTCGATATGTTTTCATCATATTATCATTACATATATTATAGTTTTAAGTAACACTAACCGATCCATGTCACTTCGTCAAGAGTGACTGGTACTGCCGGGTTAGACTTTTGCAGCTCAGGGATAAGAATCGTTGGAAAGCCAAGGCTAGAGCCGAAGGTTAGTAGAAGGAGGTTTTTCGCACCAACGGCGAAAAACTGCGGTAAGGCCTCTCTGATCTTCGACACTGAATGCGGCAATTCCGTTTTTCCATTTCCAGTAGCGATTGCAGGAAACTTAATGCCATTGCTGTCAAGACACACATCAAATTATTTATATTTCTAATTCATTACAATTACAAAAATTTATATACTTATTTTAAGTATTTTGATATATATTATTATATTTCTCTAAAACGTATTATAAAAATGTATACGTTAAATACGGAAGTGTAAACCGACATAGATAATTTCTAAACCGGTAGTAATTACTGTTTCTTAATAACTTGATGATCAAGGAGTTCATTTCAACAATTAACACAACTCAATTACTAGAAGTAGTTTCTTAAACGGTGTCACAGCAATTGTTTAATCTGTTTAAACGCTTAAAATTAATTTGTTCATTCCAACATCGTATTTATTGCAATTGTCAATAACATTTATGAGGTAAAAATGTACAAATAATATATTAAAAATTCTTAGTATGGAACTAAAAATGTTTTCAGTTGTCAATCATTGTCAATCATAAAATTGTCCTAATTTGTTTAATAAGAAAAAGACTTACAATTCGAAAGTAGCAATCAAATATGATCAGAGATAAAATTAAACTTGAGGAGTTAGCCAAAACAATTTACACGCACGCACCATTTAAGAAAAATCTTTCAATACAGAGGCTTTGAAGCGATAAATATATCTAAACATTTAGAATGTGTAGAATAATGATAAAAGTAATGTTGTCTCTCAATAATCAATGTAATAAAAAATGTTAAAAGTAATGTTGTCTCTCTTATACGGTATGAACTAAGAATGAAAAATGTTCAATGATTTTTTTAATAGCGTATTCCTTAATTATGTATTCCTAGAATGTAGTCAACGAGAATGCCCAAATTTCATGTATTATAATATGGCCAAACCATAATTGATCTTATTTTATTTGTATGTGATACCATTTATAAAGTTGCGTATGCCGTAGTCAAGATGATAAAAAATAACGCAATAATAGAAACAGGCATGATGGTTTATCTAAATTTTTCTACGCATTATTGTGTTAATCACTATATGCCTGCTGTCAAATACCATCTGCATTAATTTTCATGGTAATTACTAAAAGCAAATTCTCTTACCGTACTTAAATCTTATTTTATATCGATACCTTATGTATTATAAAAGTATTAAAATTTATAAGATATTTTATCTATTGTATAAAAAAGTCTTGCAACCGTACTTTGATTTGGTATGAAATTTTCTAACGATTATTCAAAATTTCCAATGTAATTCAATAATTTAAATTTATCATATTCTATTATTAGATAATAGAAAATTGAATAAGGCAATTTAAAAGAATTGTCGAAAAGGTGCAAATAGATGCTAATACAATAAATATTGGTTTAATATTGGGCCAAACTATAATTAATTCTCTATTATATATTGTATAATAATACCAGAAGATCACTATTACAATTAGGTCTACATAATATACGTACATATAATTATTTGATTATAAAAGTATATTTATATATATAAAATATTATAAGATATTATTTATAAAAAATCAATCACCCTCGAAAAATTCATTTAATAATATTGGAGATAATACTTTTACGCAAATAATTCCTAAGCAGTATTGACGAGAAATTTTATATTTTTAAATCTTGTTTTCAGTTGCTTATACTAAAACCTTTACTATTTCTAAATGGTCTAGAGCCAAATAAACGTATTTTTATCTATTTGCTTGCGAATTAAGCCAAATACATAAGATGGAACCAGCTAACGATTATCACTTGTTTACGTTCTATAACGCTCGTTGTGTTGATATCGTGCACGATTTTAGGTGCATACGTTATTCATGATTAAATTAAAGAATATGCTCAAGAAATAAAGGAGAACAGCAGTATTAGATAAATTCACACTTGCCGGCATAATGACATAACTTCATACTTTTGCGAGTTTCTACGAAGCAGCAAATTTATAACCTATAGTTATAGACCTGCCTATAAATATGTGTATTGAATGTGTCAATTGACTATTGACGTATTGCGCCCCATCTTATCGTATTATCGCCCCAACATTAAAATGTTTTTTTTTAACTGGAAAAATGAACATAACTTGTTTTACTTCAGAGCCACAGATATCATATATTTGTTTTAATAATTAATAAATAATTACCATTACATAATATACTATTCATGAACGTATACGTTCATAATTTTTTTCATACTCTGGATAATTTCAAGAATCAGAATTTTTGTTTGACTGAGTGGAATCAGTAAGTATGTTACTGCAAAATAAAATATATTTGTATTCTTAAAAAGTCTATATGTATAATATGTTAAAAGATCATTAATCTGCTCATTTAAATTATTACGTTACAATTTTCAACTATTTGATATTGTACCGGATAAAAAATATTTATTTTTTTTTTTTACTTTTTTTATTAAACCAAAATTAATATTAATAATCTTATATAGGAAATTATTTATGTTTTACTTCTTATTTCTGATCTTCAATAATAATTCGCATATTATTTTTTAGTTTCCTTGTACTGCGCTGCGTCGCTTTTTACACGAACATTATTTACGTTGGCATTTATTACGCGAGACCTTTCACTTTGCTTCTATCTCTCTCCTTCTCTTCCAATCGGTTTTTTTATGAATCGCACTTTACATCTTTTATATTTTTGAACAACATTACGCAAAATTTACATCCGCTAGCTATGAGATTCCCCATAACATTTTTTAAAGTGTGTGTGATAAGCAGTAAGATTTACAAGATATTATATGCACACAATACTGAATGTATGTATGAACCGGTTCAGAAAAATGCCAGTTGACGTAACACTACTTGCAAGGAAACTAATTTGCCATTATATATGCTTATTATTATTTTGCGTTCTACATCGTTAATCTTTTTCTATCAAGTTTATTTATAAATTTTGACTATAATATTATTTAGAAAGACCAAGAATTTTTGGGAAATGATAAATACTTTAAGATTCTTTCAAACATTTTCCTTTGATATCATACGAATAATTACAATTTATTTTATTTATAATAATTAATATTAATTTATTTAAAAAATACTTAAATTTTATTTTAAATATATTTAATGATTTGTTTTTTTCTTTTAACAATTTTTTAAATAAATATTTTATATAGATGTTCTAAAATATTATAGTCATACAATTTCAAAAATACAATATATGCATGTGTACATCGATTTCGACATATTTAAAAAAATATAGTACATGCTTAGCTTGCTTATAAGATTATTATATGTAATCGTTTTTTGTATAATCTTTCGGTGATTTTCGAAAGTTGTATCCTTGAAAAGTCAAAGTGTGCGAATGATTCGGATTACCATCATATTTATATACCCTTCTTTCTAGATGTTTCTTTCTATAGACCTTTTTTCCTAATTTCCATAATTTTGTTGACTTCTTTTAAACTATAGAGGTGACACTGGAACCATTTACGTCATGCTTGATGATTAAGTGAGAAATCATTTGTGTTGGATAATATTGCTAATATATCAATTGTTATCAATTACAACATTAATCCTGAAAAAATAATATGAATACAAATAACTGGGTTTGTTTTATGGACCTTAGTGTGCACATAACTGTGTATAGACAATCATTTCTTAAATTTGCGTTTAATCCAATCTTTAACTGTATGAACTACTTTGTCGAAAAATATTGTCAATCAAAACTATAACTGCATAGTATTAATAATAATGTAATGAAATAAAAATGTGTGTACACCGTTCTCTGAAGTCAATAGATTGTAAGTAATTTATGAGACACATATCATGCATCAAATTTTTGTAATGTTATCCGGTCTGATATAAATTTTAATAGGAAAATATGTAGCGTCATTATGCAATATCAGAAGAAAACAAAAATTGTAAGTATCGATACATTGTTAACAAAGGCATTCAGGAAGACGTACAGACTTTGTACTATCATTATTAATTATAAATGTTTAATCACTAGATTATGATGCATTAATTATAATTTTAAATGTCTTCTATTTTATTGTAACAGTATATCTTTGGAAGAATCTATTTTGATCTTATAGCGGAAAAGAAAATATACAATTCCGAACAAGTCGTTAAGAAGATACATTTACACCTTTGCAGCAATTAAAAAAGAGTAGTTGTCAAAGGATATCCTTACACTGCTTGTTTGAAACTGCATCTTCTTTATCGCTTAGACTGAATATGCTTAATTATGTAATTTATCAATTCACGTGATCGAATTAAAAATAAACTTATAGAATGCATTAAGTTTCTTTTTTTATCTATAAGTAAAAAGTTATTTGCCAAAGTCAATAATCTAGCGAAACAAAGTTGCGCGTGGCTACACGTATAGCATTAGAAAGGAAACTTTGCACGTACAGCAAGCGATCATCTGGCTCGTACCTAACTCTGTGGGTATTAACGCTTTGCCCAACGTATAGTTCTATTGAAGCTCTCGCTATAGAAGCACTCGCGAGTTGCGAGTCCTCGCTTGAAAAGACCGCACGTGATTCTTTCGCGATAAAAGTGTGTCAGATATATTTGTAGCTAGCTGGACGCTTCGAGCTAGCAAAGAAGTCAAACCTTTCACCCATCGCTATGTCATCGCTACCGCCTGATGTATGTTCTATAAAGTTCATCGGACTGTTTGTTTAATAATAAATGCTTGGTAGAAAAAAACTGTCGTGCGACAATTAAGATACTTCCATATAGCGGCGATCGGCGACTAAGCAAGTCAGATAACAGCTATCATACTGACGGATACTAATTAATCTTCTATAGTGTAAAAATGAACTTATCTTATTGTATGTACATTCACAGTTGCCTTTGCAAATTTAAACTTTGATTTAGCTAATTCGAAGAATCATTTAGAATGTGATAGCATACTTACACTATTAGATATAAGTGAAATAATCTAAATTCATAGAAAGATTTGTATCCACAAAAGTATAGAATATTTTATTAGGTATTCATAAACAAATATTTGATCTCTTATGCATATTTATAACTATATTTATAGCTTTATTTATTAAGCATTTTATATCCTGTAGATATTTACACCCACCGTTCAATGAAATTTTGAATATTCAGAACGTCAGCCATGGCAATTCCCATATCCATACATTCGAAGGTACTCTATTTCTGAAGAAAATTTGTTGAAATGCTCCTATCAGCGTTCTTTATTCACATAAACTAACCAATCAGGTTGCGCTATTTCAAAAACGTGTTATGGCTAACGTTCCAAATATTCCAAGTTTCATTTAACGATTTAGGTACAGCGTATAACCGTCTTCTACACATTTTTTATCCATATGTAGTTCTATAAATATAGCCAAGAAAACTTTTTGATATACTCCATAATAAATAAGAAGGTCTTAAATGAAATGTTCTGTTTAAAAATATTCGATTTTTTAAAATGTATTTTTATTTGGGGTTCTTATTATCGAAGTCTATTTAAAGAAGTATTAAATTTTTGTGTTTCTTTGTATATTAATGTTTACTGTATAAAAGGATGATACTAGAGTTCAGTAACCAGTTAAAGTTTTAAAAATTTACAGAGACCAGATGGCCTCCATGGCTACATTTTCAAGGTTAAGTTTATTGACTGCTCTTCTTACAACCGTTTCACATTCTCTTAGAAATAAAATCTACCTTTACCATAATTCTATCCCAATGAATTTATAAAAATAAATTGCAAAATTAAAAAGTTTGGATCAAAAAATTGTAATTAAAAAATGTATATACAAAAATCCATATAAAAACTGCCTATAAAAATGCATATAAAAAGTTAATATAAATACATTTAACATTTAAAAATAAATTTTTGCTTTCTCTTTTTTATATAAGTGATCACATAATCGCATTTGGAGCGACTCGGGACACGATAAAAATGGAAGTTTTTTTTAACGAAAAGAACAAATTAGCAAACTTTGTGAACAAATTTTTATGGTAACATTAAAGATTCGGCAGAACATCTGACTTATCCTCAAAGTTTATAACTTAATAAGCAGAGATATCAGACAAATTGAATCTGTTCAAATTAGTATTATAATAATGCTATATGAGGTATGTAATAATTTTATACTGATATTTGTAATTGTCCATCGAGATGGAAAATGTTATGTTTAATAATTAATTATTATAATTACAACATCTGTTAATAATATGCCCTTACAACATAATACATATTTAATTTAATATATTACAATATGTGTATGATGTCCATTTCTCTTTTCTCATTTTTATATTTAGTTATTTTATTATAGTTATATATATAACCAATAAGTTGATCATAACAATCATGACCAGAAACTGAAGGTTATAATGAAGGTAAAGATCCAACTATAAAATATATATGTTATGTACAAAGTATAATGAATGTCATAAAAAAAGTCGAGTAACTTTTTTATAATTATATTGGAGGAAAAAATATATACTACTCTAGCATCATCCTATTTCTGTGACTAAAGTATTTTTAACAACTCCAAATAACTGTTTTTATGACTAAATCCAGACATTTTTACCATAGCTTCTTATTGTCTGTGTGTACAATTATGTCACCTTTAAGTCAAATATTTTTACGACTACTATAGTTTTTCGGCATAATTCTAAAACATGCCCTGAATTTAATGTTGGAAGATAAAATTAAACAAAATGAATTTTTTTTAATATTTATCAATTATTAAACAAATTCATTTTGTTTTATTTGTATTTAAGTTGAAAATGAGAAAAGAGAGAAAGGGTCATAAGCACTTTGTGATAATATATTAATTTGGATAAAATTATTTTAAAAATGTATTAAAAAAACAATATATATAATCAATCTTTCATGTCGAGGTATTTAGCTTATACTCAGTGTGTACAGTTAGAAAAAACTTAACTATAAACATATCATTTATTTACAACTAGTTTTCACTCATAAATTGAGTAGTAATAAAGATTATACGCCTACTTTAATTAGATATATTTTTTTATTACAAGAATTATATTTACATAGGGTTTTTGATAACATTTTAGAATACTGATTGACTTTTAAAATAATATTGGAGAGTTTTTATTATTATAGCCGTTTCTGACGTGAATACTGCATTTGTAGATATGTAAAATATAGTTTTATGCTTATATAACGGTAAATTTAAGTATGTTTAACAAATTAAATACCGCGTGTGTATCCGTAAACATATCCGTTTTATACTTTAGGATGACGTACAGAATGCATATATTACTACTCAAGCATAATTTGCCGCAAGTCTAACGAACCTCTTCCTAGTGACGAAAGGTCGCATAGGTGCTGCAATCGTAAGCGCGTACTTATTGTCCCATCTTTAGAAGCCATGGCCGATGTGCTTTACACTCGTGTATGTCTGTCGAGGACGCGGCGATTAAAGGAGAATGTACTTGCAATTTTACGCTCCGCGTAATTATCCTCGCGTATAACGTTCCCGCGCTTTGCCTATTTTCCAATGAAAAGAGTTGAATGTATGCAGAAAAAGAGTGAATGATTTGTTAGCTATTATCGAGTATTTTTACTTCAAAGTTTTGTAATTCAGTAGCACGAAGAAGAAAACTACGATAAAATACAAAAAATATAAATAATTTTTTTCTACAATATATAGTGAACTCAATTAACATAAATATAATGTTAAAAACTTGAGAAATTATTTATTAAAAATAATTCATTAAATAACAAGTTTTTGAACTATTTTTCCAACATTTTACTATTACAAAGCCTTATGTTTGAGGAAGCGATAGATAAATCACATATGATATTTATTTTATGCAATAAATATGAACTTTTTTTATTGCCTCATTTTAATTTTCTATAAGCTATTGTTTGATTTACTAGATTGTATAAATAGAACTAATAATTATTTAACTATTTTTATAATGACATAAAAATATCTGCGATACTATAGTACTACTACAAGTCATCGTGGTGTAATTATGTCTAAAAATGAAAGAAAGACAGAAAATAAAGGATTGAAATAATTGCATGAAATTGCTGTCGAAAATAGGTAATTACTTCCGTTTTTCGAAAAATAGTCTGAAACAACAAAAGCGTCGCTAAATCGCTATGGAATAGTTTGACTGTTCTGCATAGTTAACGTTCTTAATAACCCTTTTAAAAGTTTGTTCATTCATTTTAGTTGAACAAATTTTTGTTTATTAAAAGATTATTTTTTGACTTCTCAACATAAAGAATTGCCACATTCTTGTGTAATTTTATTCTTCGATCGTTGTAATGTTGAGAAAAATATATACTACATTTTTACACGAATCAACGCTACAATCTTTGGAGTTAAAATTAACTCTACAACTTCAGAAGACGTATTTTTTAGATTTATTTGTTGCATAAATAAACACTCAATCATTTCAGTGATCCTTATAGATCAGTTGTATAAAATATTACCAAGATTTTGATTCGACTACTTTACACTAAAAAAAAATAAAAATAAGAAATATCCTTGTTTGAATTTGAGTATTACACGAATAACATTAGCAACAAACCTTTGCGCATCCTCTTTATCTTGCGATATCATCTTTTTAGTCTTATAGTTTACAGGAACGAAAAATCACTGGTATTTACTTTACCAAACACGTCAAGTATTTTGCTATAAAATCATTGTTTCTAACTAAAATTATGTCGATTCAAAAGCACTTTACCGGCTTATTTTTTAATACTGTACATTGTCAAAAATATTTTAACACAATACTATATAGAACGATCACAATAATTGAAAAACGGCAATGAATTGTTTTTCGGCGATGAGCATCACATCAACGATTCGGTTATAAAATAAATAATAAAAACAATACAAAATTATCACAGCGTAAAACACAAAATAACTCTTTCAACTCTCTGAAAAGTGAAACGCATGCCAGCGTCGGCGTTGCGTTAACCCGAGTTACGTGCGTCCGAAAGGAAAATCGTCCGAGGACCACTAGTCGGCCGACTCGCCGAAAGACGATCTCTTTCGCTCGTTGGCTCGTTCTCCGCGATCGGCGCACTGCAACTTTTCAGAGTCGCGCTAGCCCCACTCCAACTGGCATCCACTTCCCTCACTTCTTATCTTCTGTGCTCATGCACTGTAGAGGTAATACACACGGCTTTATTCCAGGCAGCTTAAGTCGTTCCTCACTTCAGCGTTCCTTTTGTCGTATGCGGATTTTTAACTGCTATTTGTTTCGAGAAAACGAGTTATTGCTGAATGCAAAAATCAGTAAATCAATTCAAATAAGATAGTTACTTAGAGAAAACGTTCCGAGAATGTACTTCTCAGTTTATGCCTATGATAAAGTTTTGGGAAATGGCTCATTGTAAAACTTTTTAGCCGCATAATTATAATCTAAGGAGTATTTCAATTTATACGACTTATTAACACATGTATTATCAAGCTTGTGGGGATTAATTCAAGGATTTTGTTAACTTATCATAACGAAATGAAGTTTATTTTCTTTATTTAACAATTTGTAATTCATCTTTAAATAACAAATAAATAAATACTCGAGAAAAGTACACGTATTTATTGACTAAAAATAACTTCTTGATTTCTGAAAGATACAGTTTTGTGATGGATATATGCCTCAACTTAAAAACCATAGACATACTTTATGCTACTTCAGAAAATAATATTTTTATATATATATTTTTATAAAATAATATTTTGATAAATCTGTTATATTACATTATACACATTGCTATTATACTTAGTTTCTTTTTTTATACATTTATATTAAAGTATTGCTGTTATGAAGAGATTTTTCTTTTACTAATAACTCATTTTAAATAATAAAGAAAGATATATATTAGAAAAATCGAGAGCTAACATGGTGAAAGAAGGCCTCGGATATTAAGTACAGCAGGTATCCGCAAGGGACGGTGTAGGCCGTAGTAAAAAATATTAAATATTTTAAACAAATTTTTACAGTGAATAACTCGGTGAATAGATTTATTTCAATTTTCACTAAGCTATAAGGTTAAACCTCTAATATGGTCGATAATTCATTGCTATGTGTTTACATGACCATCGATCAAATTATTAAAGTAAAAGAGGCAATTTTTTATTTTGACCAGAGTTTATCGAGCAACCTAATACAATCAATGATTATTAATAACCCGCAGTAAGTCAAATTTATCTTGTAACACATGGCAACACATCTCTTGTAATACTCCGAACGTAGAATCATTTTTTGCTATAGGCATGCCATAACTATTATATTCAATCACTATGGCATACTCCAATACATACCTGTGTTAAGTAATTTATATTTATCTATTTCGCTTAAAACCTGCTGCCCATAAGTAATATTACGTTGTTCAAATATAAAAATTTTTAATAATTGTACGAAACGAAAAAAATTTTTCAAATAAAAATTTCTTAGACAGCTTTAATTTCAAGTAAGTATTTAGAACTTCAATTTGTTACAATGGACAATCTACAGATACAATGCATGTAAGTACAAAAGTATTATGCTTTAAAGATGCATACATGTCTGCAGCTAAGAATCCGATAACATCGAAACCAATGCAAAATAGGACATTAGCCCAAATTATGTCAAAATGTGGCAAAGTTCCAAATTTTGCAATTGTTTAAACAAAATATTCAAAATATTTGTTTTCAATATATAAAAACGGAAATGAACTCATTAGCAAGGGCTTGACTTTTTCTTCCGCGAATATCCAATTTGTTCACTAATAATATGGTTATAAACAATTAGTAGAATAAACTAGCCGGTCTGGGGCTCCTGATGCATAAGCCTAAGAAATTTCTTTTTGTAACACATGCACGATTTTCGCATTTTTTTACCTAAAATTAGGGACAGAAATAATCCTTTTCCGCCCACTTTACGCCCTTGGTACACAATATACTATTTCGTCACGAGGTTGCGGATTTGCGAAATAGGCTACTCTTCGTTGCGGCTAACGAAATGTGTTAGTTTTCGTAGGGAGCAACGATTATATACTTAAATAGTTTTGATTGTCAAAGAATCATAAAAAATATAAATTTTGCAAAAATTAAGCTCATTAAATTTATCTTGTATTAATAATTGAAATTTTTAATAATTTCAAATATACTATATTCAAGAAATATTTTAATAGTTCAACCTTGAATACTAAAACACTGATAAAAATTATGAATGTATATAATTTATTATTATAAACTTATATCTATATAGATTATAAATGTCATAATATTTATAACTACAAACTATGCCTTCAATCTATAGATAAATAGAACATTTATTCCGTTTTGTTCTGAACAGAGTCAACATTATCTATATCTGCATGTCCAGAATTTTGTGATTGTTTTGAATTGTTATCATCCAAAAAATAATTCTGAATCTTTTCAAGCGATTTTCCTTCGGTTTCGGGAAGCGATATAAGTAACACGATACATCCAACAAAGTTAGCGATTGAAAAGAAAAGAAAAGAACCAGAAAAATTTATTTGTTTGACCATGTATAAATATTCTAGGTTCATTGCCCATATAAAAATATAAAATAGAGCAATAACTATACCAGAACCTGTGCTTCGTAATGTAGCTGGAAAAACTTCTCCGATGAGAACCCATGGAAGCGTGTTAAATCCAGCTAAAAATAATATAGCTAGAAACAGCATATTGACTGGAATCCATGATAAGTTTTTGTCAGCTACATGTTCTTTATCATAAAGTAACATATAAATTGATGCCACCAACAAAGATATACTCGGAACGATTGTTGTGAAAAAACAAAATTTTCTCTTTCCCATCCAAGGAATAAGAATTATAGACCAAACATTTCCAATTACATTAAACAATCCCATAATTACAGACGCAATATAACTGTCAATCGGTGAATCAATTTTTTGAAATATAACGACTGAGTAAACTAGTATTGTAGTACCGTTGAGAGCATGAATAAAATATAAAAATGTCATAAGAATAAACGGCACACAAAAAGACTTTTGGAGAAAAGGTCTGACGGCATTTCTTATATTATGGGTTATAAAAATACTATGACATTTAAGATCAATTTTAGAACTTGAAGTACTCTGAAAAGCTTCACCCAAAATACAAAATTCTTCCATAACGTCTGAATGTGTTGCCCACCCTCGCAGCCAAGATAAGGCATCTTTGGCTTCCTCGAACTTTGCCTTGCCTGAAACAAATGTAAATTATTATATACGTTCATATATGCATATTAGAAATTCTAGAAGAAAGATTCAACTAGTTCAAAGGCTTATATTAAAAAACTAGAGGCACATTTATGCAATCGTCGTTTAAAACTAAAAATACAAATTTAAATATAAAAAGATGGCGTGAAATGAAAAAAACAGCCTTTATTTGGGAAACCATTTCTTAAAAATGTTGTTCTCGGCTCTATACATTAAGCTTATGTTAAATACTAACTATTTTCTTACACAACACACACTGGAATTAGAAAAGCCTAGAAAACTTCGCCACTTAAGTTGTATCAGCTATAACCGAATCTTAATTGTAGAATTCCTAATAACATTTTTTAAAGCAATTTATAAAAACCAGCAATTAATTAAAACACATACTTGCAAGCCAGTAAGGACTTTCGGGCACCAAGCATATCACGAGAATGCTAACAATTGGAATTATCGCATATATGAGAACCAAAGTCCTCCAATACACAAGACTTCCTATTAGTACCACGAAAAACGTTCCTATAGCAGCTGTTGCATTGGCAGTAGATAACAGGGCGCTTCGAAATCTTGTCTCGCTGATTTCAGCAACGTACATGAAAACTGGACCTTCCATCATACCACCGGCAACGCCGATCAAGGTCAGTGCAATAAGGATATCGAACATGTCATCAGCGAAATGAAGAGTAAGCCATCCAAGAAACATGGGAATTGCCATAATCATTACGCCTAAGCGTCTGCCAAAATAATCTACGTATATGCCGCTTGGTGCACTGCCCAATGGTATCGATAAGCAATTTATACTACCTAGAATTAGATAAATATTCAAAATGATCAGTTACTCAAAGTTTTGTAAGAATCTTTTTTTTACAGGATATTTGCAATGATTTGAAAAAAAGACAGGTCTCATATACCTATTATACAATAGAATGATGCAGCTAAATGTGTTGGATTTAGACCAACTTTGCTGCAATGTAGAACAAAAATTTAGGTTGCAGAGAATACAATTTTTAAAAACTTTATAGAAATAAAATGTATGCCTGTGCATCAGCAGATATTATCCGCATCATAAAACCAATATAGGCTCGAATATAGGTGCATAATTTTTTAATTCTTTTTTTTCTTAAAATAACAATAATACGATTAAAAAATGAGAAAATTAAGACTTCGTGCTTGGCATTATCATCCGGATAATAAGCTGTTTACCAACACCAATCTTATCAATTTTTAACTTTTTAGAAGTTGTGTCTGGCGCAAACTTCGCTGGTAAGCAGTAGAGCGAATTTGCTTGTCAACGTGTCAATGAAATGGAAACATTCATAATGAAAATTAATATCTAAAATGAATTAAATCTAGTTATGCAAAATTATGATTATTATGTTAAAAAATACATTAGCAGATATTCGTAATAAAGTGAACAGTCTACATGCTGCTTGGAGGGCTACACAAACATAAATATTCAGTTGTAGTTTTCTTTTGTATTGGTTATTATACTATAAACTATAAAGAAAATTTCATGACAATATTTATTGTGACAAACAATTTCAATCTCGTGCTTTATTTATCAAATCCCATTGATTCTTTTTCTCACGAAGTCATTATCATATACTTATGCTATAAAAATTATTTAGTAACTTCCAGACTTACCTATCCAACTTACATCAGCCATAGTAACATTTATCTCAGAATTATTATGCAATGCAGGGATTAATATTGTAGGAAGTCCAAAGTTTGCTCCGGTAGCAAACAGCAATAATCCCAACGCTCCAGTAGCGCAACATTGAGATGCTAGTCTACGAAAATTTGAAATGATTTTGGTATCACTCACTTGACCTCGCACTTGACACGAATCAAGTTTTTTCCTATGACGATAAAATATTCTATATAAATGTACACAAAAGTTTCATATCATAGACGTGGATAAAATTTTGTTTGTCTAATACCTCATGCTATGTGTTTTTAAAAAGTAAATAAAACTCTTGTATCAATCTTTTACTTGAAAGCCAATTAGATTAATTTTCTTATATTGTATAGCATTGCAAAGTTCATACAATGTCACTCACATGCAAAGAAAACTAAATTACAAACATTTCGTGCCACGACTTACAAAAAGAGGCGTTTATTGCGCTTCAAAATAGCTACTATTTTATGTTAAACTGCTGGAAAAACTTGAAGTAGATATCGGTAATGCAGTAGTGGGAGTAAGGAATACCTACATGCTATCTCATTATAATGTTTACAGAATATACTACTGATAATTTCTTTCGTTTCTTAATTAGTGCGAAAAATGTGACTGTCGTATGAATGGGAGTTTGTTGTCCGAACGAAAGCGAGAGTGACTATAAGTTGACTGAAGAATTATTTTTCGCTAGTGTATAAAACACTATCTTTTAAAATGACGAGCGTAAAATCTGATTTCCTGCACGCTTTGCGTGAGTAACATCTACACTTTACGCACACGGAAAGACGAAATCTATTTTTTCATTTATTATATTGATATATAATGTCACGTTTACATTAGTTGGAAAATTCATATAGTAATATACGTACCATCAGTTAAAATCTATAATATCTATCCGGTAATTGTAGTATAAAGATAAAATATTTGTTTAATTATAAAGTAATTTATATTTTTGCTTAGTAAAAATAAATCAATATAGGAGAATATAATTATGTAATAATAAACATCGAAAATATTGCATATTTTGTAATTAACAATAACATTATCAAAATCATGAATACGTTTATGTAAATCTAATATTAGATAAAGAAAACAAATGAAAGGCACGACTCAAAAAAAAAAAACGCTTTGCAAAATCATATGCATTGGTTACCTCAGTGGTCAGTCGTTTCTCAAACAACTTGCATACAGAACTGAATATGTAAGAAACTTTTATATAATATAATATAATCATAAAACAAAATATAATATAGGCGAAAAATATTGTTATTCCAGTATGCTGCAATTGTATGAAAATGAGAAACCAAATGCATTTCTTAAATAAAAGAGCTATAAGATTTAAAAAATTACACAATTAATGAATTAATAGTCGCATCAGTTTAAAATCTAAAAATGGAAAATTTTGAAACCAGCAACACGTAAGTACTGAATATATATAGTTATAAAGGCATTCGCATAAACGCTTTATATTCTCTCCTCCGTGTTTATATAAATTTGATTTGTTCTCAGTATTGGGCAGGCAAGATCTACTTACTTAAAACGAAAAATAAATCAAAAAACCATTTCTAAATTTAGAGAAACTTTACCACAAGTTATTGCAACAATGGCGACAAACGTTTTATCAATAGAACTTGGTTTATGCATTGGATTTATTAGAATGCTTCTTTCGTACTTGTGCGAAGAAAATTCAGAAATATACGTAAATCTTGAGGAACTAACGTGGATTAGTACGTATTATTATCGTTTTTCTTTAGAATTCTCAATATTTAACTTGTGTTTTTTACAGGCAGTATAATGTTTTTTCTGACACCTGTCGGGTGTATTCTAAGTGGCCCAATCGTTGAAACATTAGGCAGGCGTCGTACGTTGATATTTTGTTCTATTCCGTTTGCAATAGAATGGATTGTGTTGTATCAAGCAACGGACTTCAAAATACTCATGATAGGGTTGGGATTAATAGGTATAACGGCTGGCCTGGTGCATAACCCAATAATATTTTACGTTGCTGAAATCAGCAAACCCAATCCAAGGAATTCACTACTGATTGTCGGACCTCTCGCAATGAGCATTGGAATATTTCTAGAAACGATAAGTAGTAGCTACTTCGAATGGAGGACTTTGACGCTCATTAATTGTGGATTTGCGCTCATAGGCTTTGCTGTCCTTATTTTTATTCCTGAAAGTCCACATTGGCTTGCAAGTAAGACTTCCGTAATTTTGCGATTACTTCAAAGCATATAAATTAAGACATATCGAGTATAATAATTAATCTATTACATGCAAATTTCATATTTTAAACAATGTAATTGGAATAATATACAATAAACAATAAACGCGGTCATGAAATGATTATTCAAAATTGTTGCTATTTCTAGGTGCAGGTCATTTGACAGAGTGTGAACGGTCCTTATGCTGGTTGCGAGGCTGGGTATGCCCTGGCTATGTGAAATCTGAATATCGTCAGCTTTGTAAAATGTATGCTAAACGTGGTTATCCGGCTGGAGTCGATCTAACCAAAGTTGTAACTAATGAAATGCGGGAAGAACCACTTTCACAAAAATTAGAACCTTACTTAAAAAGAACATTCTTCGCTCCGCTGTCTTTATTAATAATTATATTTATTATTATAGCCTTTGGCGGTACTGTAATAATTCAAACGTATACAACTATAATCTTTGAATGGTTGGAATCTCCTATTGAAAAACATTTAGCTAATACTATTTTGGGGTCAATCGAATTGATGGCATGTATCATCACCATTATAATTATTAATTTTTTTGGAAAACAAAAATTATCACTGGTTTCCATATTAGTTGTGTCAATTACTCACTTAGTCTTAGCTTTTTATTGTTTTTATACAAGCAGAAATAATATTGGCAAAACTCTTGCTTATATCCCTGCGGTCCTATTATTTTGCATTGCATTTTGGTCACAACTTGGAATAAAAATTTTACCGCATATATTGATTGGAGAAGTATTTTCCATAGAAACAAGAAGTATTGGCACGGGACTGGCGAGTACAATAGGATACCTTTTAATATCAATTGCAAATAAAATCTTCTATTACATGCTTGCAGATATAACATTAGCAGGAACATTTTTATCCTTTGCTATAATTAATCTATTAGGTTACATTGTACTTTATTTTATGTTACCAGATACTGATGGAAAGACCTTACAAGAAATCCAAACACTATTTGCTACTAGGCGAAACTATATAAGTAAAAAAGAGAAAACTTGATTTTCCAGATAATACTTCATCACGCAACCACTCTTCAAATATTTTAAACTAATAGATTCTAATTTCACGTACGAAAATAAATACATCACTATTTCTGAATATAATTAATATTCAAACCTAATCAATCAACTTCTGTCAACCCCCAGTTGCGTAAATTTAATATTATTTAAAAATATAGAGAAAATTCATCCAATATGGATCTATTTAACTTCTTTTGTTATAAATTATTTGCCTTCTAATACCTAATTAAAATATTTTGTTTTCGTGCATACAAAAAAAATGAATACCACTATGATTCAAAATTTTTAAATAATATGTTTTCTACTATATCATACACACAACAATCTAAAAAAAAATTGCAACAAACATTCTATTTTACATTTAAACAATAAATTTTGATAAAATAGCGTTATTATTTAATTTGTATCAACGTGTATAAGAAATAATATGTTATATTGTGTATCAAGGATGGGAAGAAGGCAATTACTGACAAGTATGACAGTTACCACCCGAGCGAAGTGAACCTGCACCGGAAGTTTGCTATAGAGTGCATGTAAAAGAAATCGCAAAATGGCTATTTTTTTCAAGGGCGGGGACGTAGCAATTTCCTGTCGTAAGGCTTGCTAATCCACCCTAGAGCGCGCTTTACACGCATGCACACTGTCAGTACTGGTAAGACTAAAATTTCTTTGCCCCGAAAGTATGCTATTACATGCATGTAAATAGGGTAGATAGTAGCACTTTTACGCTCTAGGGCGGAAAAATGAGCCCTTAAGCGGAAAGTAAGCCCATGGGCAGAAAATTACGGAAAAGTATTAATTTTTTTCCACGCTAGAGCGGAAAATTTTACTATACATAACAGTCGCATTTACATGCATATACAGGATAATTTCAGTGCAGATTAAATAAAAAATACGGTGTGCATCATGGGCGAGAAGAAGCAGATCCGACGAGTGTGATTGGCATATATTGGAATGATTGGCTATACTAATATTCGACAATATCATAACTTAAGGTACGATATATGCTGAAATTTCGCAAATACACTTGGCGTCTCAACACAGAACTAATTAGTTATAGGAAAGACTAATATAACTATAATTCTATATTGGAACCAAAAATCAGTTTTTTTAATGCATTCAAACCTAATTCCCTATATTGGTATAATCTACCCTACATATAAAAGAACTTAAAATATAAGGGTTTAATTAAGAACACATCATTTTTTTTTTAAATAAATATATCATGTTCAATAATTTTCTCAAGATATTTTAATTAAAATTTAAATGTATTCACAATTATATTGCCATCGGGGCGCTACGGCGCCCTTTAATAAAAAAAATAGATTCTGCGGGTTACAAAACATTAAATAAGTATGGTAAAGCATTTTCATTGTAAAAAAACCTCGTCATTTAAAAAATTTTATGTATTGAATTTATAAATTTGTAGAAATCCACATAATCAATTATCAAAGTATGATAAAAGTAATTTTCATTTTCTTCAAAATGTTAAAGCTCTATTAATTAAATAAGTTGTAGTGATATTTTGCAATATAACATTTTTGAAAACATGCCTTTATATAACTTTTGAATATGTGTAAATGAGATCGAATTCAAAAACTTTATATCTTCAATCACATGATAAATATATTTATTTTTATGATTATGATAAAGGCACTAAATTTTGACTGCTATGATTGTGACAACATTTTATGCAGTAAAAGATGAAATATATTATTAAACTTAGATGTCATTCTAAACAACAGTAAATATGTATGTACCCAACAACTTTTTCGAGTCAAAATTATTTAAAATTTAGATTTACTTTCGAAAACTTATACACTAAACAAATTATTATAACAGATTTGAAACGCTTTGCGTTGTCTGTAATACGATAGATATAACCGGTTCGAAATATATAAAATCCAGTCATGGATAATACGATTATCTTACAAAAAATCTACAAGAAAAATTTTTTAAATAATTTCAAGCTATCATTATGTATGAATATATTTTCAAAGATATAATGATTCAGAGATTTACCTTAAGCTTCATAGATATATTAAAACAAAAATTTATTCAAGTATATTATATAATATTTTTTGTTATATCTTTAAATATTTTACTTAAAACTTTTTGTACTGTAGCTAAATCATCAGCTTAGATGATATCAAGTACATCCACAGATACGTATTTAGATATATACATGTAAGTATTGATCCATGACCGTAAAGAAGTAAACCAAGACTTATTTATAAAATTTTTGTCTCTATAGCACTGCCTCATAATGCTTAGGACCTGAGAAAATGTGTCTTTAATAATCAAATCGCTGCACAGCCATCCTATTTGAGATAACCGATAAATACAAGAGACCAATAAAGGTCCACATCGAAGAATATATTATCTTTAAAATGCTCTGTATCTAATTCACACTATTTGTTTCATTGACCACTCTAAATTCATTTACATAAGCAGAAAATAGTACATTATGCACTAAGGGGCAAAAGTAGCTGATTTTTATCGCGGGTGGATTTACTGCCCGAGCGAAGCGAGAGCAGTAGTCATCCGGTGGAAAAGTCTACTTTCGTCCCGTGTTGCATTATCGCATTTTATTCCACTCTCGAGCGAGGTCACTTTTTGTCTCTGAAAATAGTCGCTAACACGTATTTTAAATTTGATCACTTTTTTTTTGAAAATTTTTGAAATTGTCGAAAAAAATTCACTTTTGCCGCGTAAATTTTCAGGAGCGTAATGTTGTCTTTTCGGTCGAGTGTGGAATAAATATTCTGAATTCTTTTACAAAAATATTTTTGGAAATATTTTCATCTCATTGAGAAAAATTGAAAAACCTTTTAAGTATTTACGTTTCTATTTACTATTTCAATCGATAATAAAAACAGTTCTCCACGAATAATATCCAGAAGCATTTTTACATACGTCACATTCATCGAAAACACGTTCACGCTTTCTATCTTACAAAAAATTGCAATTATTATTAGCAATAATTAACCTGTACATTATTATTCCAAAGTCTTAAAAAATTCGTAAAAACGTGCGAAGTAAAAACATATATGCTTCTCGAGCACAGCATCGTCTTTTTTTTAAACACATTTACAAAGAAATGTCTGTTCACTCGGAGTAAATTAAATCACTTCTCAATTTAATCCAATTTATCCGAAACCAGTGGGAATCTTACTATCCTGAGCTGTCTGCCAAAGTCACACACGATACTATCTCGCAATGGTAACATTTGCTTCACAAAGATGCAACTGTCCTTATGCCCCAGTCTTACTTCTCGGATAGGCTCACCAGTCCTAACATCCCAAACTATTAGTGATCCCTAAAAAATGAAGCATAATAAAATTGTGAAAATTTTATTTTAAACAAAACCAATCAAAAAATATTTACATACGTCTTATAGCTTATTTTCATTACAAGTATGTATTACACAAAAACAAAACAAGCAAACATAAATAAATAATTGAAATGGAGTGAATCAATTACCTGATTACTGGTGATAAGTAGGTGATGCGTAAGCATTGCTAACTGCAAGCTGTATGCAGCTCGATGCGCCGGAAGAGCATGTAACAAATGCCCCTGAAAACGTTCCCATACGCACAGTTTTTCATCAGCACCAATACTTATAACATACGATGCTGAACATGTAATGGCAGCCACCGCTCCATCATGTGCTTGAATGCTATACATACATGTTCCTGTAATATATATTATACATGGATCAATGTAATATCAATAGAAAAAAATAAGTAAAACGTATTAGGGTTTAATAATTATTTTTTTATTAGCATATAAATGCGTATGCGTAACAAAATTTATATTTATTTATAAGCTTTATTATATTATAAATAATAGAAAATGAAAACTTCTACTCACCGGTAGACAGATCCCACACACATAAGAGACCATCCTGAGATCCACTACCTGAAGTCATTGGACTAACTCTATCAATAAAAAGACAAGTGATAGGTCCACAATGACCATGCAAAGTGTACAAAGGTAACTGATCTTCCAACCTGAAAACAAAATGAATTAATCGATTAAAACTTATTTAAGGTCTTTTCTTAAGCTCGATATCAACTTTCAATACATAGATAGTAAACGAAGAAAACAGTAGGTTATCTTTTACCATTCAATCTTATCAAAAAGACAAAAATTACTAGTTTGATGTTGATCAAGGGGCGCGATAGCGCCCCGATGGCAAGTATAAGTTATTATACACTGTGCCGTCGGGGAGCATCGCGTATTATAGACTTTCAAATTTCTAATTTATTTGTTTCTATACTGCTTATGATCTGATCTGAACAAAATCCAACTAGTCAAGTTTAGCGCGATATAGGTGTATTACTTCTATAATGAGAATTCATGGAGCAGAAAAGCAACCTAACATTGTTTTATTTACTTGAGTAATGTTCCAAAAATAGTATAATCACAGAATTATTTACCTATAAACTTTGAGAGTATGATCTTGACTTCCTGTCAAAACACGACCACCTTCGCTATCTAAAACAGTAATTGCTTGCTGGTGAGCTCTATGCGAGCCAATTTTCATACATCGCAGATCTTCTTCCGAGTGCATTATATTATTGAAATCCATTGGGGAACCAGCACTGCCAGTACGAACGTGAGCTAAAAAAATATTTTTACATAAACACATTTTTTAAAGAATAATTATATACTATTATTTGTATACACACTTCTTCGATAAGACGTGAATCCCCAATCAATTTGTTGTCCTTCGCTGTAACTTTCAAGTTGCAAAAAATCTACAGAACCATTCAATTTGGCCACTATTACTTTGCTTCCTACAAATTTGACAGCAGATATTCCAAGTCCAGACCCATCGTCAAATAAGCACTAAAATGATGGTTAATAATCAATTGTATTAACTTATAAAATAGCTTTGAAACTATAATGACATAGTTTTTCATTATTATTGAATAAAATCAAACCTTAAATTTCCCTGTTGTGCCTTCCCAGAACTCCAAACTGCCATTCGCGCAGCCAATAACAATCAAGTTTTCTTGATAGTCCATACACCAAATCGACGACACTTCATAAGTCGTTTGTAATGTTTTTTCAGTACTCAGCGAATTAACGCTATCTGTAAGATTATTCATTGCTCCCAACCTTAGTGGACTGCTAACAAGTTGTTCGTTGCTGTACGATTTGTACATGCCATTATCAGACGCAGTTGACTTACGATGTTCTTCAAAAATCTGCTTATATTGTTCACCAAAATCATAACCATACTCATAGTTCTGTTGACGTGGTGGACTTGAAGTAAATTTGGTTGAAGTGAACTTAGTATTGATACTCGGTCGCAAATCTGGAAAGTCGAATGTTTGATCGAGACTCCGGTGCACTGAACGTCGCCTATCAGTCATCTCGCTAATTTGGTAATCGTAGTCCAGATTGTTGCTACCCACAGAGTAGCGTTTATTTGATGGTATAGTGTGTGTTCCATTTAAACGGTTTGGCATAGAGCAAGGACCTGGGGGTGAGCATTTGCGCTTTTGTACGCTTGGGATACTTGAATACAAGCCAAGAGAGGTAGAGGTCTCCATTTCACCACGGGATGGTGGAGAACCGCTTTCGTAATCGGACATCAACTCTTCCTAGAAGGTAAGAAAACATTGTCTTATAAGGGGTGTAAACATTTTCACAAGATAAAGAGAGAAATTGAACTCTAATAGAAGTTATTTTATAAAAATTATAAAATTCTTTACCTGATCTTTTGACGTCTGTACGATTTCATTGTGCGGATTACTAAAGAATTGTTTTCTGTCAATGTGTGCAAGCTGCTCTCCAGAAAGTGAGTCCCAAATTCTTATATGACCGGCCAGACACGAGCTCGCCACAGTATTCCCATCGGTGGCTATGCACTCAACCTCTTGAACGTGTCCTTCGAGCACGAGTGGTACGGCCTCAAGGACGAGCTGCGTTGCCGAGTCGTGGCTATTTTTCTCTTGAGAGGATGACCAGCTCGCTCGCCACTCAGCGTAGTTGCGGGAACAAATGCATCGGTAAAGTACCACCATCGTATACGCCACTACAATAACACTGATAAGGCACAAGACGGCAGCTAAGAAGATCTCCATGGGACTCGAAGGGATAAAGGGTGTGTTCGAATTAAAGCCTCGACCTTCTGTTCTTATTGGAACTTCCATATCTAAAAAATAGACAGACTACTTTTGTATTTCACAATTAAAAACAGAGATACTTTAATATCGTGTAAAATATGATCTTTGTAGAGAAATTCTTGTTAAATTTTTTGTGCAAGTCAATTAACATTAAGTGCACAATAATTATACCCATTAACATTAATTTCTTGATCCAAAAAGCTTCCTCAAACGTTCAAACGCATTTTTTTTTTTTGCCTGTATTACTTATTCTCGCCATCTTCAGGAATAAACATATTCAATTTTTTTTATAAATAAAAAGATAAATAAAATGCATTTCAAATGTAGTAAATATTTCACAATAATTGTTGGAATAAATATCATTCATAATGATCATGTGTACTTTATAAAAAAAAATTAATCTATAGCATAGTTATAAACAAGAAATTATTGATCAAGTCCAAAATATCAAATCATATACATAAGGTATATAAAAGCACATGTACGTAGTAATGGATCAATCAATGAGGATGTACAAACCTGAAAAGTCTAGAGGGTCAAGAGCTGCTGTCGCGAAGCTTTGCCATTGAAACTGCTGCACGTCATTTGGATTGCTGATTTGTCTGACCGACTGGGGACCAACAGCGTGCGACAACTTGATCGTGGGAAGTATCGTGATACGCTCACCGGCTATGGATATGTTGTACGATGAAAGGATCGAAGACCAGTGATATAGGGACAACCGATTCCAAGGAGGAAAATCAACAGGCCGCAGTTTGTTCAGCTCTTCCGTCATATTATTCGATGACGGATTCTGTAATATAAAATATGTTCGTCAATATTTATTGGTTTACTTCCATATCTATATGAAAATAACGTGTCATAATCCGAGAAAAAAACATAGATATTAACACAAGTATTAACGTGAATTATATAATATTATTTTTACTCGAGTATGTAGCTAAAACATTTATAATCGTATTAAATCTATTTTATGCAACAGCATCTTTGGATTATAAATTATTTCCTTGAGCTCATTAGTTTATTAGCTCCATTAACCATTTTATTACATTGATTAGTCATAATGAAGCATTGATGAGCTGATTAATTGTTCAACAGGCTATGATTAAATTTTATTAAATAGTAAAGGTGGCACTTAACTCCACACTGAATTTATTACATAATGCTAACTATAAAATAATAAAAATAATTTAGAGAATTTACGTTACCTGTTCTGGCAACTGATTTGAAGGTAAAGTAGTTGGAGCTACGATAGGTTTCATGGTATTTGGCTTCAGATATCTGTTCATAGTTTGTGGTCTTTCAATAGTATATCCATCAATGTCAGTTTCTAATTTTAATGTTTCTCCTAAATGGATAACATGCTCAATAATGCCTGAATTGTATATTATCATGCTAATCCAAACAACCATCCACACCATAAAAGCTCGCTGGAAAATCCTTGTTCTTGCCCAAAAATGAACTAGTCTTAAACGTTTTGGGATTTTAACTAGAGTTAGTGTATTTTGATTATTGGGTGCTATAACATTAGTTGGCCCGTTCGTAGGAGCCAGTCCATTCAGCCTTGGATGCGACTTTGATCTTAAAATATTTGGTTTCTTATTTGAAATAGTTGTTGTAAACTGTTGTTTTCTTAAAGGAGGAATATTCTGTACATGAAACTTAGAATTCTGAGCCGACATTTCCATTCTCCGAATATCAATTGCTAGTGTCGTAGAGAAAAATACCATTTGTAAAAAGAAATCATTTAATAGTCCAACAATTGCAAAAATGCAAAATTCTTGAATGGCTGGTACGAATGTAAATAGACCAATAGTAAGAATCGTCACTTCTGTTAATAAATTTTTTGTGATGGACCAGCCTTCTTTAGATAATCCTTGAGCTACACGAATTTTCACGTCTAAATGCGCTGGAGTGCTAACTATACTTTTAGTAAGCACTAGAACGTTTTCTAATCCAACAATTATCACTAAATAAGGAAATACTTCTTTTCCGCTTAAGCTCAATGTTAGTCCAAAAAAGAAGCATAAACCAACACTCATTGATAACGAAGCAATTACTGTAACAGTAGCACTAACAGCCATCCCAACTTTTGATTTAATCAACTCAATTTTTCTAACTGAGAAATACACATAAACGAATAATGCAACGAATGTCATAGTTAACGGAAAAAAATCACTGTAATTGAATTCACCAGGATATAGTATGTGCAAAGTTTCATCAGTGGGAACATTGTATGATCCATTATTGTCTTGAGACTGATGTAATGGATAATATGTTACTAATCGTTGTTTTAACCCTTTTAAAAATCTGTAAAATAAAATTCTTTCTTAACTCTTTCATATTGGAAATTACATATTATTTAAATATTAATAGAATATAACATTCAAAAAACTTGTTGAATAAAATTACTTACACAGGATCATATTCTTTTAAAAATATTGTAACTGCATATTGCAATATTCTTTGGCGAACTCTTAAGGGATAACGCTTTACTCCAGTTTCCTTAAGGTTCATACCAAATAACATTTCTGCAGTGCTAATTTTTCCTTTTTGCAGATTCTATTGATAAAAGTATATTATTAAACTCAAAATAAATGACATTGTTTTACATGTAATAATAAGAACCTTTTTTGTGTTTACCTGATAAGAAAAAATTGTGCCGATAAGATTTGTATCTTGGTTAAATGCTTCAATGCTTCTCTGCCAAAGATTTGCTGGTGATAATATCAAACAATTATATTCTGGTAGTACCTCAGGCTTTTTAACATTTCTTTTTTTTACAGCTTCGATATGCAAACATATTTGTCCTAATGGTTTTGAACTAAAAAGTAAAAACATGTAGATATTAGTTGGTCACAGTTTATGCAATTATATTATGAGCATGTATTTTGCATACCTCTCTGTATCTTGATAATTTTGAATAATTTCTAATAAATTGAATATTTCGAAGAGAGGTCCTCTAAATGCATCGGATAATGATAGATCTTCTGCCCATGGCATCACAGCAGTTCGTAGAACTACTTGCTGTACATACAGAGCAGGACTCTCTGATCCATTTATGGGTCCCATTGAGTCGTTCACCACAACTCTTGGGGCAACCCCTGGCATGGGTAGATTCACCAATGGATAGCTGAAACATATTGTAATATTAAACAAATGTCTGAAAATTTACTCTGTACATAATATTATGTATTATTTATTTCCTTTTTTTATACGAGCAGATACCCAATACAAATGGTAAAGGAAATATGTATTGTTCATACATAACTAATAATTTTTAAATTGTAAAATTAGTAAATTGTAACATAAACTGAAACTTGTTAGAATAATGAATAATTATTTAATTTCTCCATTTTTATTAAATCAAATTTGAATTAACTGGTAAAAATCATTCAAAAAGAGCCCATAAGCCTTAAAATGATTACATTGAAGTTTCAAAGTGACCAATTACACTTAATTTTTAAACTTCATTCAATCATTGTATAAAGGCCAAGAAGTATCTTTTTTTTAATACTTTCTATAGATGTCACTTATAAGCTAACATTTGAATTCTATAAATGGAGAAAATATTCTAAAATACTCATTTGTCCACTTTTTCAATATCCCCTTTATCTATGAAATAAAACTAGCATAGATTTATAAGTAAAAAAGCTAGTTTGTCTACTTACCAACATAGTAAAGCAATGGAAATTGCTAGTGAAATAACAGCAACTGGATGAGAAGAGCAGAAGAGGCCATGGGCATAATAGAGCCCTGCCACTCTCTCCGGCAGGCTGCGTGACATCTCACCTTGAGGCTGCTACGTTAACATCTCTCTTTTTGATACAACTCCTATCTTAAAAAGACAAAAAAATATATATTAACACAAATATCATTTGAGCATGAACAATATGTTACTATCTAATCTCTAAGTATTACTATTATTCATATATCGTTACATAATTGTTCATTCTATTTATCTGATATAATTGTCCTGATTCACATGGCAGTTCTTATGACAACTCCTTTGATATAATAACAACAATAAAATGAAGTTTAGTTTGAACATAATATTGAATATGTTTGACTACGTCACAGAGATTTTACTCTCAGTCTAAAGCAGTTTTAGTGTATTTGAACAAAAATTTTACGTTATTGCAGTGGATAAATATCTGAACTATATTTTGAAAGAGTTATCATTTACCCTAAAATATTAGTTTTGAGATATACGATAATTTTTCTTTAAAAGATAAAGCTTCTTGCAACGAGTAGTCATGAATATTTAAGGAACGCTTATTGAATGAGTAAACAAAAAAGCACGAAGCTCAAGAGGCTTTGATTATTCTTAGCATTACGCAATTTATCTGTATCTCTTTATGATACGGTGCACCCTGAATAACATTCAGCTGCAGCAGGCAGTGTTATCAAAGGTAACTTTGTTTAATGTCACAATGACAATATACTTCAGCCATTGATTTATTCACAGATTGCTCGCATTGAATTTCATGGAAATTTGCATTTTCCAGTCCCATGTGCTAAAGACAAACCAGAATCTCTGTGTTTGTATATCCCGTCACATGTAGTATAATTCAACAACAAACATTGACAAACAACAATTCTCAAGCGCGCCAAGAAAACAAGTTGACGAACGATTCGCGAAAATACTAATAGCTGCAGCCTATATACCACAACGCGGTTACTATGCAGAATCGGAGCGCACCCCAAGAATGGCAGCGCGCAGGGGAAAAAATGAAGCAGAGAAAAATTAGTCACCTTCTTCGCTGTGTAGTAGCAGACGGCAACGACGACGGGGCGGCTTATATATAACCCGATGTCGCAAGTGAACACGTAAAATTGTCGCCAAGTACGTCGGCCGGCATATAAAAATAGATCCCAAGTACAAGAGCCAAGCATCAGCCTATAGCCACGGTACGGGCGCGCACAGCAAGTAGAATATGAGCAACAGAGCACACACGGGGAACACTAGGCACTTTTGAGGTTATGTTCACACCTGCTCCGATCTGCGTGCTCGTCTCGAGCAATAATAGTTTGTCGGTTGTGTCTACTGCTAAATATATGCCTAATATACAACGAGCGATCTCGCGCTCGCCTCGCGGCACCAGACTCCGTAGTCGATGTCCAGTCCTCAGAGGGAAAAACTACGGCGCACACGACGATGATGCCGATGACTCCGATGTTTGGCTGTTGCATCAGACTCGGAGGAGGATGAGCAGCAACGAGTCTCGCACGCGGCAACAGCAGCGGCCCGTCGCATCTCCGGGAACCGCGTGTGATACACCGTTGCACTGTGGTTGCACTTTGGTATTGGTACCTGTACCTAATACATATACAGAATCTGCCTCCGTCGATAGACTGGCCGCTCTCGTAATACTAAACGAATGCGAGCGTGTAAGTTATATGTATATAGGAAGAATGCCACTTATTTTTAAACGTGCGCGACGTCGACGACGATGACTTCTTCGGCGATGACTGTTGGTACAGTCCACGCGCGTATTTCGCGCTCTACTGTCTCTCTTCTCTCTCTCTCTCTTTCGGTTTTGCTCTACTAACGAGCCTCCACGAGGCGGCCAATCGCAGTTGCAGCTACACAACTATACCTAATAACAAATTATACAACTCCGCGCACCCAAGACTCACTTCACTCGTTCTCGCACTTGCTCTGCAGCAGCAGCTACTCGCGATCGCGACTCGCGAACTTGCAGGCATGTGCGTTGCGCTTGCGTCTTGTGTATACGTATATTAAAATATAAATGCGCCGCAACTTGGCGCTTCTCTCTTTCTCTCTCTCCCTACTGCCCTGCGGCTATATCCACGAATATATATACTCATCTTCTGCGGTGTCCTCTCTACATATAAGTATACTAACTTGTGTGTGTATACAACCATCATAATATCATTTACATTATAAATATATACATATTTATCGGGTACATGTGCGCGCGCATTTGTTTGATGATTAAGGTTATTAGTTATTAGTTATTGCGATGATTCCACTTATATTATATGTATTATTTACACGTATACCTAATATTATTATATTCTTTGTTCATCCGGAGCCAGCTATACCTATTGACAATTTAGATACTTGCGGTAGGGATCTGCATAACTGATGATTCTCGGACGTGAATTTCGAGTAAGTAGTATGATAGGTTATGTTTAGTTTTTATTTTGTATATGTATACGAATCTCAACCTGAAGAACAGCAATAAGGTATTTATCAAATATTTTATAAAAAGAAAAAAGCCAGAATTGTATAAATTGTTTTAATGAAAAATACCTATAATTTATTTTCACCATGCTATTTATAAGAATCAGTATACCTATAATATGATGAGGAAACCTTTTTATTTTAGCTAGTTTTATGGGTCATTATTTGGCGAATTTTCAAATAAGGAGCGCACCTTTCTAGCATGATTTTTATTGTTCCTTATTATGTTATAGAATGTACAAAAAATCATTAGAACGCGAAAAAACTGCCTTGTGGCACTGTTTTCACGGCCCTTCAAATTATTCTAAAAGTATAGCCATTCAAGGCCATATACTCAATTCCTGAGGGCGCAAACGGAAAATACATGATTATAGGATGAAAGTACGGGAAAAAAGCTTCAATTTGAAAAAAATGGTTAAAAATGATGCCTTAGGTAAAAAGTTCTCTGCAATTAAAAATGGCGAAAAATCATGAAAAAGGGCGCATTACTTGATTTCGAAAAATCCTAAAATTCTCACTATTTTTAATTGCGGAGAACTTTTTACCTAAGGCATCATTTTCAACCATCTTTCTTTCAAATTCAAGCTTTTATTCCGTACTTTCATCCTATAATCGTGGATTTTCCGTTTGGGCACTCAGGAATTGAGTATATGGCCTTGAACAATGGCTACTTTTAGCATAATTTAAAGGACCGAGAACGAGGCCGAGAAAACACTTTATTAGAATATACGATATTTATGTTATGTTAAAAAATACTTTAATAGTTGTTAAATTTGCAATTAAAAAGTGTGAATTACCGTCCCATACTTTCTTAGCGTATATAACAAATTCGCAATATATGTATAGTATATATCTATAGCATTTGATAAAGTTTCATATTTATCCTTAAACGGCAAAAAAAACACGCTTTCACGATCAGCCAAGAACGTATTGATAACGTATCCATGACTTTGACATCATCGTCGTTTTGACCACCATTCTCTAACAATATTTTACAATAGGTATATACAAAATTGTTTAATCATTTATTCAACAAGAACGTAATCAACTAAGATTCTGATGTGTACAATAACAAATTATTATGAATTTTATTCTTGATATAATGATGATGAGAAATGAAAACTACGGCCTAACTTGAATCATCGTGAATAAAGTTTGCTCCTCGATCCGACCGTCCCTTTACAATAAAAATACCTATCACAAAAATGCGAAAAATGGACTTTTGTTATACCCACCTTTTGAAGCTGTATAGGTATAAAAAACATTCACTTTTAGAATCTTATAAAAGTTGACAAGTTATAAATTATTGTCTATTCGTATTGCAAATGTTTCCTATTTTGATGAAGTAAATTGTGCATAAATATCTAATTCTGAACATTAATAAATCTTCTTTTTTTTGTAAATTACCTAACACTCATTACACTATTGACAGAATCTTTAATTATGATGTTCAAATCATTACTCAGTATAACTAATTATTTTACAACTCCAGTTACTTTTACATCTTACATCAACTTTTTTTTAAAAGAAATCATATGATAACATAATAACATCGGCCTAATAAGGATTAAAAATATATAAGGAAAATTAAACATTTAAAATATTTCCAAATTTACTCTTCAATGGACTGACACAAAAAAATTCTTATTCGTCGGCTATGACGTTAAAACATAGAGGCCGTATTTATGCATTTTCTATACACTGCTCATTATCACTCACTTGATTGAGCTTTACTTGGATGTTTGGGTTCTTTTTCATAGATAAATATATTAACAGTCGTATCAATTGCCTTATCATGGTCTAGTCGACTTCACGAGCGTCATAAGTTACAAGCACGTGGAATAAATATGTTTTGACACGGTAAAGAAATGTGTGAGGAAATCTTTTTAAATTCGCCGTTATAGAGGGGTCAGAATGTCAGAAAATGGCAAATTTGCAAAATGCGAGCACACACCTTTCTATTAGCATGATTTTCTTTATTTGTTCATTATGTCATACAATGTACAAAAAGCCAGTGGAACAAGAGAAAACTTGATACTGTTTTCCTCGGTCATTCTAATTCATCGAAGAGTATTAGCCATATTGTTAAAAGACATCTCATGTATGAGGGCGCAAATGGAAAATGCATACTTATCAGGATCAAAGTACTGGAAAAGAGCTTCAATTTGAAAAAAAAACGTTGCTCAGGTGAACAATTGTATACAATTAAAAATCTCGAAAAATTATGAAAAAGAAACAAATTACTTGATTTCAAAAAATCCCAAAATGTCTATGATTTTTCGCTATTTTCAATCATATATCTAGACAACTTTTTATCTTAAATTTCCACGTGTTATTTTATTAAATCTAATTTCAAAATATAAGTATAATTTTAAACTATATTAACTCAATATAATTAAAATACTTATATTTGTCTTATAAATATTGTAAAAAAATCTATAATATCATTATTATTTCCATATAAATGTACCTATATCGTTAGTATAAGCTAGAATCATAAAAATCATATCGAGACAATAAAGTCCAAAAAAACACCTAATTGGCTTGAGCTCTCGATTTGACCCCGGTGACCGCGCAACGCCTCGCGTTATTCATACATATAATACTCATACGCCAGCAAGCATACAATTATAAAACAGGGCTGACGCTGCTTAAGACGACGGCGATTCGTGCTTACTATATAACGATCGGTTGCGTCAAATACGCATCATACGTAGTATAACGTTTCGATACGTCGCACCCCGCAAGCTTTTATGCACTGCACGCGACGATCATTGCGAAAATAAAAATCCGCGCATCGGAGTTCATCGTCGCGGCTGCATGACACAAAGACTCTCGATCGCGTCCGTTTCTGGAACTCGGACGTGCAGTTGCGGTGACGATCAACGCTACTACGCACTATGCCGATCGTCATGCAAGATTATTAGAGAAAATCACAATCCCCACGCGCGACAGTATGTATGTATGTATGTACGTCCAACTGAAGCGGCAATAAAAAAGCCTTGATTCGCCGCGCTCTCTGATGCGAGTTGTTATAGTATGTCTCGTCGCTCTGCATTATATGATAAAACTCTACCGAGATCTATACGCTTGTTTTTTTTTTATGTTTCCGCGCACTCCTACGATCGAGACACCGATGTATGGAAATAGTCATAATGTTATTATACTTATAATGTACATTGGAATAAATTATGATGTTTTTATAACGGAGTAATTTGTATTAATATCGATTGGAAATTCAATCAGTGATGTAGGCTGCGGCTACGCGTGGAGAAAAAATGTCAAACGGGTTTCGACAAGGTTTGAAGCTATAGCGAGCGTCTGGATCTAGAATATAGCTGTCATTCTTATGACATAAGACAGATTCGATTAGTTGCTACAACGATGATAATACACCTTTCGGCGGCTTGATATTTGCTCCAATATGAGACTTCATCAATAACGAGCTAGAAAATAATTGTTGTATCTTCTATCAAAATTTTTCAATAAATTATGTCTATACTATAATTTATGATTCATAAATGGAAACTGGCATTCTTGAACGACGTTCTAGAAGAATTATTATTCTTCGCGGAAGTTGATTATTTTTATATATAGGCATAGCCAGGTGTAAGCACTTGAAGAGGCGATACTGAATCTTAAAATCTAGCAACACAACTTTATTATTATTATCTGCAGTAAAATTGAGTGGATTATAGTTATTGGACTAGAAAAATCTACTTTTATCACTACGCAAGCAACTACGTTTTATATTGAATTTATTCTCGGTGATCTTTAGCTTCATAATCTTATAAGCTTTAAAGAAATCGATATTTTTCTTCAAAATCAGCAACTAAAGTTTGCTACTGGCGTCACTCTACATTATTGATACATGTTTCTCACTATAAATGAAGTTGAAAATATGATTGTATCAGCAGAATTAATTTACAAGACTCTTAAATGCTAAAAAAAGCACGCGTCGACAAAAAGAATATTGCGTGGACTACTATCGCGTGTAATCTATTTTGAATAATCGATTTTATTTTAAACCGATTGCTGCATCTTTGTGAGAACGAGTAAAAGCCTAAAAGCTAACTGATACCTTTGCAATCACGAAGCATTTTGATAATCAACTTTCGCTTATTTTTTTATGATAAATGCATTTTCGTAATAATTTATCAGCCTCGATTGTATTTCTGTGAATAAATTAATGCTCAAAAGACATTATCTTAATAACGCTAAGCAAAATATATTTTTTACAAATTAATAATTTATTGATGATTCATAATCAAGTGTACATGACTCATGAAAAAGAACCTATTCGCGTAGATGTTTATAAATCGCACGTACATACCTCTTGAATTTTTGGAGAGAAAACGTCAGCGCAGCATCATAGAATCGACTATTTTACGCTTATGTAATATAGCTAATTTGAATATTGGCTATATCTATTTAACCGATACATTAGTTTTGAAGAGAACACTACATTTAAAAGATATTATAGTCACTTTGCTGAATTCTTTAAGAAATTTTCGTCGACTTCTTCTCAGTCATCGCTCTTGAATATTTATAGAATTCTGCAAAAAAATCACACACATTTCACTTTTCCTTGTGCTTTTTTTCGAGCATAGAGCGCGCACATGAGTTTTTTTTTTGCTGGCCGATGAGAAAAATGCGCAATGTAAACACTGCGTTGCGTAACTCGATGATGCACCTATGCACTGCTTTCATTTACATCTATTCTGTTCTGATAGTTCTTTTTCTGAATTTTCCGGTGGATCTTGCGCAGATAAAATAAAAATTTTCCATGACGTTTTTTCTACAAGCCAAACTGCGCGTGAGCTTGATGACAAAAGGAATTTAAAAAAAGAAACCGGTTCCTTTGCGAGCGTCTATTTTTTCTCGTGTCATTTCTAAACTTAGTTGGTAAACATAATTTTTATTGCGCTCGTATTGAATCGCACTGTTATTCTTTAAAAAAATTCTTACGTCACGCATACAAGAGCAAAATAATGTGATTCATGGTTACGTAAAGAGACATCGTTAAGGATCACTGAGCATTTTCGCATTCACAGGCATGCACTTTGTTACTTTAGCAAATAAATAGCAATTTTTTAAAATCTAACGTAATTACACTATAGCAGAAGAATTCATGCACATTTCTCACTATAATACACGACGATCGAATAAACCGGCAAAAATCCGGGCGCTCAGCGCGCTCACACCCGCGATACCGCGCACATACTCTCTCATCCGATAACACTTTTCCACGGCCTAGCCAATTGTACACATCAGTCAAAATTAACATTTCTCCTCAAACTAGCAATATCATATTATTATCCACTGCACGACTGTCCAAAATCTCCGGGAAAGTGAAATAGGTGTGTATAATAGGTCAACGACCGGCAGCTGTGTATTAGGTCCGCATGGCACTGCCGCGAGCTTTTGCTGCCGAAAAAAAACCGCGAGGAAAACCGAAAAATACACGTGAGTCTTACGGAAAAGTCGGCGTAGAGTATTATAGATAAGTAACAGCCGGCGAGACGATGGACTACTGCGCGCGTGAGACCGGCGAGCTGCGCGCGCGGCTTTTGCCTCGAGGTCGTCGAGCCTTAGGCGAAACCGAGCCCGCGCCTCTCGATCTATGCGAGAGCCGGCCCTGACCTTACCGCACACGTGTGCCTTGTCTTCTTTTTGTTGCCTATATGCTCAGATGCATTGCGCCGGTTAAGAGGTTCTTTGAACGTGATCGTGCGCTTGATGATTTTTTGCGCTTGCTGATATGTGGCCGAAATCGTTGATAATTTTATCTATTGAAAAAAAAACTTAAACCTCAAAATCAAAGTGGTGTCTAAAAAATGCTATAACAATTTATCTGTAGATCCCTTAATCGGCAACCGCAGCGAGGCAAGTATTATACGAACATAAAAAATTTGTTCGGAGCTATACGCACTTCTATGCGTTAACACGCATGCGTTGAGATAAATTGACCAATTAACTTGCATACTCGGATTTAAGTCTCAAGCATATAAAGTTAAATTTTAATTTAAGAAATTTTCATACTCACATGTTAATATAGTTACATGATATAAGTGGACGATATTTATATATACGAATGAGTTTTAAACATATATTGTACGTTCCCCAATGCACGATTTTCTTAATTGTTTTTACAGAATCTTTGAAACCGAAGAAAAATGATTCACAACAGTAAATATAAAGTAGCATATTCTAATCATTATCGATGATGACAGAAGATGGGTACAGCAGACTGATATATAATATAATAATCCATGTATGTACGAGCAGCGACGAATGTCATATTTATTGATGGTTCGTTCAACTCTCGGATACTATGTATAGTATAGCTTCACAGCTGCGTAAGACTAAAAGCTAAAGCGAACCTAATAATAACGAAACCCGCACGTGAGACCCATTTTTCATTCCTTCTCGTTTTCAGTATTATTTTTCGGCGCTTTTGCAGGTATCTATTTCAAAGACGCAGTAATAAATCATCAAAGAAACGGTATATATAATATGTTAAGAAGAAGACATTTATCACTTAAAATTGACATTGTACATTTATTTACGCTGTAGACTTTGTATTCTCCTCGAAAAGTCTGTGTTTATTACGAAAGCGAAGCAAAAAAATGAATCACAAAAAAGCTCCGTGAAACTTTGTTATCGCTCTCGAGAACAAAAAAGCCAGTATAGGAAATCTTCTTCGAGAGGTTATGCCGATAGAACGGGGGCGACACGCGCTCTGCTCGCGATATCACATCGGCGCTCACTCTATACTACGTTGAAGGTTTGACAATTCAAAGGGTCGCGCTCGCACACGTTTACTGCCGGGTTATCGTCATGTACGACGAGCGTGTAATTACGGTTATATATATTTCGACCAGTTGATCATTTATCGCGACTATCACGTGTCTGAGTCATGGGCTGACACTTCAGATTTTGTCAACCGGCCAGCTACTTATATCCACATGTGCACTTTACGCCACACTGTTTTCGGGAATCGGCATGGAAATATTTTCCAGGAATTATCTATGATCAAATATTATTACAATGCGAACTAGGAAGATACAAGTTTCCACGTTCCATTGTCCAATTTAGACCTGTAAATCATATCTGTAAATTCTTTCTATTTTACGCATATATAATATTTACTCATATTATTACGCATATATAATAATAGTATTATACTCATATTCGTTCATAACTACGAATCTGAACACACTGATGCTATCTAAAAGAACTATATCTTTTATCAGAAATAAAAGCTAAAATATAAGACATGTTCAAATATAATTAATGCTTAATTCAGTAGAGCTAGTTTTCTAACATGTTGAATTGAAAGAAAAAGCAATGTATTTCCTTATCTTTTACGTGGTTGAATTTCTGACGTAGATAAATGTTAATTTTCGGCTTTAATGACGAACAATGACACAACGTAGCAGATGCTAGAGCTAACATAAAAGCAGAGCTATAACATAAAGCATCACAACGATTTGACGTGGCATTATAGATAATGTGACTTTAGCTAATTTACTTCGTTCGCAAGTTCGCATGGAATAATTAATAAATTTCAGATCTGATGAAGTATTATTTTTCAACAAGGCCATGCACAGCTTATACAAATGAATGATGCACAATTCCAATGATGTATTTATAAATAGCCAACTATATATGTATAAGCATTAGTCATGCGCGATAGATACAAACTTTTGAATACTTTATATTAATAGGGATTCTCGCTATCGCCAAAAAAATAAAATGCGTTTTCTTGTATTCTGCACTACATAAATAAAATGTATATTTATATGTAATAATCGTTTATATAGTAAAAACTATCATACACAATTTGCTAAATAGATAAAAATGTTGATCTTATATCGATAGTAAGTTACGATACAAGGAAATATAAGGCCTAGAATATTTAGATAATATAACCATGCAAGTATTATATTAGCTATATAAATATATATCTGTATATTATCTAATTAAAACCAACAAACCTGTAATAGAATATATCATTCATTCTATATGAACATACATTTTTTTATTATCCTAAATTTAAAAAATGTGAATTTCCTCATACCTTTTATATAAACGTTTCTGTATGTCAAGCTATATCATAATATGTAGTGTATGTATAACATTTTTATATTACATAGTATAAATGCTGATATGCATTGTAAGTAAAATCGCACAAAACGCGTCGTATTTTTCTTATATCACTTCCTACTTCCATATTTTTCGAGTGTAACAAACAGCCTTGACCTTTTCGTAATCCTGGCAATACAATAAATTTCTAGAATATAAAGTTGCAATTTGTAATTTTCCTCTGACTGTTAATAAGTTTATCTGATTTTATTACGTACATTAAATTATTTCACAATTATAATAATTTAGGAATAATTACTACAAATGTATATTTTTTTATATTATAAATATAAGTTAATTATATAATTTTATTCGTTATTCCGCGAAAAGGTATATATTTTTTGTTTTAATTAACTAATAATACTGTACAAAAGACAGCGCGGATGCTTAAAAGTATTTGTATTACATATAGTTGTAAGTTTCTAAGATCTACAAAGTACATGAGTGCTACCATCTATAGATAATATTATGAACTATACGTACCAAGGCGTAAAAATATTTTCCATCAATCAGTGATGTATAAGACTAATGCACAGATCGCCGTTGGTAACGTTGTTTTCTCCTATACCTAATATACCTATACGT
>UCOJ01001100.1:0-44306 GCA_900474305.1 Cecidostiba fungosa | reverse complement strand
AATTTAGTAATCATTACCAATTTTAATTTACTATGGTGTATAGTAACGGTTACTCATTCGATTTTTCTGAGTGTATAGATCAGAATTTTAATCAACCGCGGGAACGTTCGTCTGCAGATTCTATAACTAGAGTTAGTTACAATTTATAAATCTTCAGTTCAGTGGAATAACATTTATGAGGTATTCAGACTTGAACTTATTCCTGCCATTTCAAGTCATTAACGAAAGATCATTTTCTTGCGTCGATTATGAGGGGTATATTGTTGGAGCAATAAAAATTGAATTTGCCTTTTGCTTCGACTTCTCCAAAGATTGTCTCGTTCCTTTTTTAAAGGTGCGCTTTTGAAACTGCAACGCGCTCCCGGGATTCCGCAAGCAAAGCGCGACTACAGCAACCGGGAATTGCGGATTCCCTCAAAAAACGGAGCTTCTATCCACGGATCTATGGAAAATGCTGCCGAGGTATATACAGAGCATAGTGTGCATGCTGACGCAAACGCAGAGACTACGAATTGGAAATAGAACGCCGCGATGTTTGAATTACCGATCGGTGCGTGTGATGCAGAGTGCCGCACGGGCTCAAACTATTCTGCCACCACATACCCGCGGAGAAGAATGATATAATATGATCGAGCTTGAAATGCCCACGTTGATTTTTGTTAGAAATTCGAGGTATTTGCATTGGTGTCTGTTACCAATATAAAATGTATCCTAGACTCTGTGGTGCAGGTCTGACACTGCTCGGAATTATCTACTGAAAATCAAGATTCTGTCTAGCCTGAATCGTAAAAACTTTCATTCCCATCTATCCCCAAATTATTTAAATAACAAAGTTAAAAGGCTCGATTAAACAGCGATTAGCTGATCACGCGCGCGAAGCATTGGTACGTTCGTGATTTTGACTGTCGGTTGCGCAAACGGAGAAAGAAGAAACGTCGACCCAGTGAACGCTCGACGCAGCAGCCGTAGTAGTAGTAGTAGTAGTAGTAGTAGCAACTCGGAAGAAAAGGAGACGATGGAGATTGGCCTATAGCTGTATGCTAGTCTCGCGACGTCAGCAATAAGAGAGGCGGCAGCGACGGTGCAATGAAAATAGTTGGCCCGTATCCAGATCCGCCGTTTTCCCGCTGGATTAGCGAATGTATTTCTTCCGCGCCGCAGGCAACGTGAAAGCCAACTCATTCGCTGAGAAATTCTTAAATCAAAAGCGCGCGGATGAGGAGAGAAGGAAACTCAAGGCTACGAAGCGCGCAAGAGAAACGCCTCTGGGGAAGAAGTTATGCCGGAGACATTGGCAGTTGAAAGCACTTCTCTAATCGTCTACTCATTCGTATTTAGCAACTTTCTTTATGGAACTTAGATAACTCGTATTTTATTTATTTATGTATTTTTTCACAATATGCTGCAGACTTTGAACTAATATAGAGACTAAAAATCGAATGAATTCATACAATGCTGTACACTGGATTTAATTATGAACGGAACGAGAGCATACGTATATGCTCGCAACCACATCAAGGAGATGTAAACCGCGCACATAAATCAGAAGAGAGCCAAACGTCGGAATCAAGCTCCCGAGTAGCCGCTCGCAATCTCGCGCCGAGCTTTCGTCGCCAGGAGCAGTTCGCTCGCATATTAACCTCCATCCCGTTCCCTGGTTCATTCATTCCCCTCAGTCCGAGTAAGAGAAGAAGGGAAAAATTGTACGAGATCGGGCAACACGAGTCGCCCTGGTGTCGCCGGGTTGGCACCGGGGTGGATGTGGCGCCGGGAGGAAGCTCGTCGACGGCGGTGACTCGACGCAACCCCACGACGGCGAGAGAGCGGGATATCCGTCCTCACCCTCGTCGTCTGATCTGTGGAGCGCGCAGCCCTTGTTCTTTCTGCCTACCTCATTAGCTTCCTTGCGCGCGCGCGAGGAGATGCGGCGTACATCTCTCTTTTCGCGGGGAGAGATTATTCGGATTTTTCGGGGCTCTCGGCGTTGCTTACTGGTGTGGCAATTTCGTGGAGATGATTCGGAAGCTTTGGGCAGGGTTTGAAAGGACCGATATTAATTTTTCTTTTGAGAAACACCTCATATTTGACTGTATATTTGGATTGGTCAGAGTAAGATTTTAGTTCAGAATGCTTATCAGGCCTCTTCTTTTCCAAACAAACTCGATTGATAATCAAAGTCCGCAGATAATTGGGCGACATCGGTACCCGTCAAGTTTACGAGATCCTCCTACTAAAAGACTAGAAGCGGCGGCCGACCTTAGCTTGAAACTCTGTCTTACACGGCGAGCTCAGTCATCCATCATCTCATTTGTTCGCTCCGCATCTCTGCTTTTTAATCCCGCCGATCTCATTTGCTTCTGCAATTTTACCGATTCTCTCTCTCCATCTGCAGGTTACTCTTGTTTTTCCAGTTCTCGGTCCGGCGCTCATCGCTACCCCCCACCACTCCCGATTACTTCCTTATACATATACCTTCGGCCAGCATCTTTATGGCTTCCCTCCTTACTTTCAACATTTTATTTCCCGCTAATACTAGCCTCCTAGCTCTTTCATTTTCTTCCTAATTTTTTTCGCCGACTCCCTCCCTTCCTCCCTCCTACCCTCTTTCTTTTTCATCCATGACCGCGAGCTGCTCGCTGGTTCGAGCGCAGAAAGAAGAGGAAAGAGAGCGCGAGTCATCCCCTTTAACCGGTGGATTGAATTTTTCCCCGTCGCCGAGAGAGAAAGAGAGAGAGAGAGAGAGAGAGAGAGAGAGAGAGAGAGAGAGAGAGAGATACACGGAGGTAAAGTTTGGGCTGGTTAGGCGAGGATGGAAACTGAGGAAAGGGATCGCGGGGGGTGCTATGGAGCTTCTCTCTCTCTCGCTCTCTTATTTTCCCTGGCCGACCCCCTCCCGAATCAGCTTTTCTCTGTCTCCTCGACTGGCTCCCGGCCTCTCGCCGTCTCACTCCGGCGCTCCCGCAATCGTCCTGCCGCTGCTGCTGCTGCTTTTCCACGGGGCGACAAGAATTTCCCGTCCGAGAGCCGAGGTTGCCCTTGGCAACTGTGCTGCCTGCGCGGAGGCTCGACCTGCCCGCGACCGCCATGGAATTGTCCTCTCTCTCTCTCTCGCTCTCACCCTCTGAGCCTTCCTTCCTTCCTCCCTTCCACCCTCGCCATCTCTCTCGCTCTAGCTGCTGCTCTCCAGTTCGACCGAGAGACGAGCAAAAAAAAGGAGAAAGAGAAAAAACGAGAGAAAAAAGGGCCTGTACGAACGAGAGAGGGAAAATGAGGGAACGGAAGAGGGGAAATTTCGCGAGCTCGTAGGACGACCTGAAGCTAGCTCGAATTTGAACAGATTAGAGACGTACCCTCTTTGAAGTCGCATGCTATTATACTGATGCAGTATTTAATGCGTGATCGATTTAGCCCGGAAGATATTCGTTGTATCGACCAAAGTTGCGCGTGACCCAATAATCGGCAGGTTTGCAGAATTCACGCAAAAGTACTCACCGATCGACACGTCGCTCATCTACCCTGAACAGGATTAAAGTGCATATTACTCACCTGGAACAAACAAAAACAAAAATTACCAAAACATCATTAAAACTAAGACACATCTATTTTCTTTATATCTATCAAAGACGTGTAAATTAAATATTTTTTTACGTCGAAAACGTCCCATTACAACGCAACAAAGCGATTAACAAGGGCGGCCATCAGAAGAAGGCTTGATTCGATATCCGGCCCATAAATCAAAATTAAATATCATCGCGCGCCACGAGAATTTAAATGACAAAAGCGCCAAACAGAAGCGGAGGCAACGACTTTAAGACGACACGAAAACCGGGACTGAAAAGTATACAGCGCTGACTATAGCGACTTTACGGGCTGACTTTGATACCCATTTCGACAGAGATATATATTATATATCCTCGTGTCGTTGGGCCGACCGAGAAGATTAAGCGACCACCGAGTAGCCCGTCATAGACGAGTAGAACCACCCGTGAGAGACGTCCGCGACGGCTCAACTCTTTCTCCGGCGACTTCTTTCGCCTTCTATTTTTCGGACGCTGCGGAAAATACGATATAAGATTTTCTCGAGAAATACGATTGGAGACGCTGCGCTTGTACTCTGGAAAAAAATTGGATTACGCCAGCGCTATATATAGAGTCCGAATTCCATTATGTTAAAAATATAACAATATCGTTCAGATAATCATTCAGACGTATTGTATAACGTATCTAAACCAAGATATCAATAGATCAAGATATTAAGAGTTAAAAAAAAAAAACAAAAACAACTGATCCGAAAGGTAATTGACACGTCAAGCGCGTCTGCGGCCGAGATTTCGGTTTCGCGCAAGTCCTTGTATTCCAGCTGTGACGGCCGAGTTTACGGATACACCGTCGGGTCGAGAACGAATAATTTAATCAGTCTGGACTCGTTTCGAAAACTGGTGTACACGCGCGGGTGGCCTCACGCTAATCCAGTGGAATATTTTGACACCGCACTCTTCCCCCACTCGCTCGCGGATCGAAACCTTCGACTTATCGCACCGCTGATATGCTGTCCTTTTTGCTTATTGGCAGAGGTTTTCAGCTCGACGCTGTAATTCTTGAAGGGGTTTTCTCGTTTACATTTGGCAGTATTTTTTTGTTTATATGTTCATTTTTTTTAGTTAGATAACAAAATAAAATTTTGTACGGAAAAAAATGGTTTGATAAATAACAACTGGCGTTAAGAATAACGATGGGGAATGTTGAAATATATACGCAGCGTGTATTCTGTTTGAAGAGAGCAAATAAAATATTTTCAATATTCAGCTTTTTATTGAAAAATAGAAAAAAAAAGAATATGTACTCAACGTCAATTCAGAGATAAAATGATAAAAAAAATAACAAGAATGAAAAGCAATGTTGACAAACAATAAAAAGCATTGGAGAAAAAAAGAACGTCTTTTACGCTGCAACGAAAAGTATTCCTCGCTTACGAAGCAAACTCCCAGAAGTCTCATAAAGAAAAGTCGTCGACCCCTATGCGTTTCTTAAGTATAGAGAAAGAGAAAAAAAGGCGCGCACGGTCTCAAAGCAATCGTGGAGATTTCCCTTCCTCATATTGCTGCTCGACGAAAGTCCTCCTGCGCATATATAATCGGACGGGTAAAATCATGAGACTCGGCGCCATTACTCGCCTCTCGAACTAGAAATTTCACCGACGCACGCACATGCATATATGTAAATGTATGCACGCTATATGTATGCACTCTTGCTAATGCGCAAAACATCGACGTATGTACCTACACGTAAATGAGAATATTATCCGTTATGATGTTGCGCATCCAACAGTTTCGCGAATAAATACGTCTGGCTTCGAGTTTCTCGATGCCTCTATTTGCGCAATACCATTTTTTACGGAATAAATTAATTATTTCAATAATTTTCAAGCCATCGCATATACAACATGTTGCGCGTACAAATTCAAAATGTAAATTATTGAAATCATAACGCAGTAAATTATATTATGCTTGCAGTGTTCATTACAAACTTTGATATTTCAAAAGCATTTTTTAAATTAAATTTGTATTGCATCGAGCACGCTATATTCCTGCGAAGCTTTGTCGAGCAAGTATAATATATATACATATACATCGAGAGATTTCTCCGGGTTTCGTAAATATTCCCATACACGTACGAGCCAACCCCGTGTTGAGTCAAGATACAGGGAATAGCCAGCGGGAAAACCCAGGACTCGAATGATCAGCCCCATGAACTGAGTCAGCTGCGATAATATTGTCTCCTCAGCAGAATTCCTCCTTGCACCGTTTTCTGATCTTCCCTCCGCGGCTAGCTTTCTGCTCATCGGCCAACACCCCCGGCCGAGCGGACTCTGGTCTCTCTTCCTTTCGCCCGCTTCTTTACGAGAGCTAGTCTCTCCAGCATTGTCTCCGGCGAAGGAACTCGAAAGAGTATAGAGGAGGGAATGAGACGAGAAACAAAGAAGAAATTTACCACGACGAAACTAGCAGCCACCCTCCTTGGCTTGCTTTTCCACCTTTTGCACGCTCTTTTTCAGCAACTTTTTATCTTGTGCATCATCTTGCTCTTCTTTGATGATGTTATATTCTTTTTGAGTGAGAACGTGTTACGCTTGATGAATTTGCACTTAAGAATGTAAATATATTGTTGCTATTTTATTTTTGTATACGTATATTTAAGATACGTACGCTGTGATTCCAACCAAATTTTCATTCGGTAATTATAACGAACCGTTAAAATCGCCCAGTAATTAAATTCTCTACTTATGCCAGTACAGCAACGTCGATAAATTTTGCACGCGTGGTACGTAATCACGATTACAGGAGAAATAAACGCCTGTCAACTGATTTCACTGCAGTACCCAACCTGATACAAAACTGTCAATCAACCGCTATTTTTTCAATTTACAACAAAACATGCGCGGCGTGCAAGTGACTTTGCGAGACTCGCGCGCACGCATTTTGAAATTCGCCATTCACGAGGGAGAGAGAGAGAGCTGCAGAAGCTCATTGTTGAGTTTTCACAGCGCAACACTGAAATCGATTGTTGTCGATAACGAGTTTTCCGTTTCAGGCTCATGGTTGCACTGCTTCTGCCGCTGCTGCGTGCACCGACAATTCTTATCGGGCGACGAGGGAAACGCGCTTAAACGACGCAGTGACGTAAAATTAATTGCTGCTCATAGTCGAGTCTCGCTCCTCTCGGCGTCGCGCGTCATCGGGTCTCCGGGAATAAGTTATCGATGGCGCGTGACATCAATTATGTCAAACCATAACCTGGAGAGCGAGAGAGTGAGATCGAAGTAGGAGGGTGATGTTCTCTTGAAAACAAAAGTTTTCAGTAGGCTGAATTTCATTAATTTTTTGCAAACAATTTTTTAAGACAATAAACCTCTTCCACCTTATATATTGACACCTTTGGATCATCATCCATCGCAAAAACTCTAATCAGGTCAATCTAAAAATCAGCAGCAGCATCCTTCCTCCGCGGCGGCATCACAGCTCATTAGAGGTTCGCACAGTGGCGCCTCTCTCTCTCTCTCTCGTCAAATTAATTTTTTACGATCTCGCTCGATTCCCCACCTTGTTTCGACACTAATCGCAATTAAGCGCCTCTCCTCCCGGCGTTCTCCTCCATCTCCTCTATATCTCGATTCAAGTCGAGCTGGTGCCGGCAGCAGCTCCGCGCGTCAAAGGAGAGACCGACTATGTTGCATGCAGCGCGCAGGGAGCAGCCTGTTGCTGCTGCCGGGTCTCACTGCTTTCGTCGACGGCAGCCGCCCCTGCGGGCTATGTGCTCTACTGCTGCTCCTCTTGGCATACTCTCGTGTACTTCTTGGACGCTTTTCTACTCGATAGGCCGACTCGACTCATCTCTGTGCGGGCCTGTGTGAGCGTGTTTGGATTCTTGGCTGGAGGCGGTAGGACTTTTCGCTCCCGTTCGATTTGGCGAGCTGGCTTTGAGGAGGAGAGCTGCCCTATCTCTCTCTCTTTCTCTCTGATTGATGCGGTTTTGGTTGACCGATTGATTGTCTGTTTGCGGCCCTCTTTCTTTGCGAGCTTTTTGTGCGTAGAATGGAAGCCGAGACTGGCGCTCGTTAGAGTCTGGCGAATTGATAGGTCAATGGATAAAAAACTGACAAATCGTTAGGTTAGATTTCGTTACCAGTTTTTTGTGCTGCTCGACGTGCTGCCGCCGCCGCCGCAGCACGTGCTAATGTGGATTTGGTTAGGAGAAATGAATTTGCTTCTGACGTTGGTGTGTGAATTAAATACTGAAGTTTTTAATTTATGCGGGTATAGTGCGCGCTTCTTGCGACACTATATTACGGTTCATTGAAGTTTTAGATTTCATCGATGCATTCCTGTTAAGTGTAGACTGACTCATTGTCAGTACAACTATTGTCGATGCATATTAGCCAATAAATACTTCATAAGAGATGCGTTCGTATTGAGCAACTATACTCTTTCGAGAAACAGGTAATACAAGGTAAAGAATCGCATTTGCCCTCCTTCATCTCGAACATCCCCTCTAAATCACGACAAGCTCCTCGCAGGCCGGCAATGAAACAATCAACCGGTCCACAGAGCGACTGCAGCTCCAGAGAGAGAGAGAGAGAGAGAGAGAGATGGAGAGGGTGGCGCTGGAGCAACGACTGGTCCGCTTGCGCGGCATTCTCCACGCAGCCATCCATCAGAACTCGCGTCAAGCTACGCTACGCGGAATTCGCCAAGCGAATCGGCTCATTCGCTCTGTCAAGTGCGTCCAGCAGCAGCAGCAGCTCTTCGACGCAGGCAGGAGCGTGTACACAAGACAGAGGGGGTCGTTTGTGCAGGTGCACTCTCGCCGGCATTGTTGCCAATCGCTGCAAATGTACACAGAGACGTGCGCGGAGGTGCTTTTGCGGACACTGTCCCACCGCCTGCCAAAGGACCGAGTTGCCCGCGGCGGCAGTGACGTAGAGAGAGAGGGGGGAGGGGTTATGCGGAGTGCGGAGAAGCCGCGCTGGAGACCGCGAATTTCATGCTGATGCGATTCTGAAATTCCTGCAGCTCTCGAATGGCAGAGGCGCCGCTGCGCTGCTGCTACTGCATGCGTGTATCTGCAGCAGCTCTCTTGTATATGTATGTGCATGTTTGGGTGTGTGCAGCTGGGGAGGCTGCTGCTACTGCCTCTGCCTGCCTGCAGACTGCGAGGGAGAGAGGAGGCAGGCTGAGCCGCGAGGCTCGATCGATCCGTCATCGAAGCTGTATGCGTTTAGGCTGCTGCAGCGATGTGCTCTTCAATGTTTTCAGTATCGAATTTTGCTTTTGAAAATATAGCCTTTCATTCGGAGCTGCATATCGCTGCTTGTTACTTTTAACTTTTCGACGTGAGTAAATTATTGCAATGCTGAATGTCCTGCGAAAATCGAATGATGTCTGCATTATTATTGTCAAGCTTTAGCTGTGAATATGTTTGTATAGTAATAAGTTCTTTAATACAAAAAACTGAAAAATGGCAGACCATTTTAAACATTTTATAATTTACTGGATACACGAGTAAATAATTACAATATCGAACCGCATAAAATATCCTGTGAGAAATTGTGAATATAGTTTGAATTAACGACATTTTTTAAAGCCCCAATAACTGTGAATGTATGTTTACCATTTGAGAAATAAACTGCAAGTTTCGATTTTCGATTCTCGAAATACGATGTAGCCGGTCGGGTATACACGTGTTCGTCCGAATCTCTTACATAACTCGATATTATTGATGTTATTTATAAGGGAGCTTTGAAAGCTATATTTAGGTTGCATAATTTTTCTGTTCTACCACATGGTTTTTAAAACTATATCAATACTATTGTTATAATTATCTGTTTATAACGTTTTTTCCATTTCTGGCGTGATTCAGACCGACATTTATAATCCTGCGAAAGTGTAACAAAAACAGAAAACATATTTGTGCTTCTCAGAATCCAGGATTAAATTCTAGTTTTAAAAGTACGTCGTCAGACACCATGTAGAGGCACCCTCACTTTTCAAAAAAGCAAATGATGTCCAACATTAAAAAACCTTCTAAATTCGTGATAGTAATTCTTTAAAAAATTCGTTTAGTTAACATAATATCTCATGTATTGGAGTGCACCTGACGTTGCTAATAACTGTACACAACCAATTGTTACCAATTTAATAGATGTAATCTGGATTTAAATTTGTTTGCAAGAAATCGATAAAATTACAACTTTATTCTACATCTCTGTGTCGTGTAACGAAAGGTGTGTTCGTGGATAACTGCCAGTTGGAAGCGTAAATTCTCTCCATTGTTTCCAATTGGCAAGGGCAGTTACCTGCAACTTATTTGCGTTTCATCGCTGAAATAGATCTCTCTGAATTAGACAGTCCCAATAGGTTACATAGCTACTAAAATCAAATTTCAAGTTAAAGAAAAAAATTAAATAAAATAGGTATAAAAAGTACTGGTACGACTAAAAAGTATAATGATCAAACGCATCATTACACACTTCTATGAATTCCAACACCAACACAACCATTATTAACTTGAGCTAAGCTCTAACTATACGCGCGACGCGTCAAGATCGCACGAGTCTTTGTACAAGCGCATTATATCGCGGAGGCAAACTCTCCGCGAAGTTGGCTCGCGCTCGGACAAATTATTTCTCCGGGCTCCATGCCAGAGCTGACGCGACGCCGACGTCCGAGACTGCGGGCGGAAGAACGAGTGCGCGCGCGGAAAGCGAGCCATTATACAATCGCCCGTCGTCGCGGTGCTCGAGAGAATAATTGCTCGATCGCTTCGCCTGCTTTTCTATGTACGTATAGCTAGTGTTATGCATGTACACCTACTCATCTGTCATTCGACGTACGCGTTCTTTTTTTTAGAGTGCAGGACTTATACAGGTCTCTGTGTGATTTATGGACAGTTAGAAGAAATATGGTGGAAATCGGAAACGTTGAGTATTTGTTGACTGCTTCAAATATTACAAAATTTCTTGCAAATTAAAAATTCAAAAACATTTTGTAACCTGTAAACTTTTTAAATTTTCGCATGATAATTTGTAAAAGATACATTTTTTCTAAATCGAAAACTGTATAGCTGTAATTAAATATTCTAACTCTGCAATTCAATGAAGCATCTGATAAAAATCAAATAATTCAGATCGAAAAAACTGCAAACTTCAACCGTAAACTTTGGATATTTAAGACGAATCATATCAGCCCGCATGTAAATTTGATACGACTACTTTCGGTGTGTATGCAGCGACGACAACTTTTCGCGAGTCATTGGATGTTCTCACGGACGTACGAGCGGGACGCAAAGTTTGTGGACGCGTTAGATAAATCTAGCGTGTAAACGCGCGATTTTACGCGAGATTTACGTTAACGTTGATGACTGTAGTGATTGCCGAGCATTCTTAACACTCGCCTGTTGATTTATTTCGCACTCACCGTACCGTGTGAAATATAGTATTCATTTTTATGTTTTACTTATCATCTACTATTTGAATTTTTTTTTTATTATTTATCACAGAAAAGTTTTTTACATTAATAAATTTAAAAAAGAAAAAACGATTTCTTTATTAACAAGCACCAAATGGACGTCATTGAGCTTACAGGTTATTTTACAGGTTTACGTACCAACAATAATTTGTGATTTCAACAGAGAACAGTATATATACACCACCATCGTCGGATACAGGACGTCTAGATAAACAGATGAAACAGCTAAGAACAGTATAGTCCCAATCGCAGTAATAGCATGAGAGCAACCCAAACAGCAGGCCCAAAAATGCTGTTTTGGCATAGACGGTACACCGCGCTATATCTTCTCTCGGCGCGCAGAGTTTGACAAGGGTTATAGGAAAATGTCTATGCGCCATCTATCTTCACTAGCCAGAGACTAAAGAGCCGGAAAGTTCAGTGAGGGAAGGGCCAGTCCAAAACTGTTTCGGCTTACGGCTACTATTGCAAGGCACTACTATTTCACGCTCGCGTGCCGCTAGCGGGGTGGATATTTTATCTCTGATGTGTGATAAAATTCTTTAAAAATGTTTTTTGCTTTTTTTCGTACTCTACCTTTTGGCGATTCGTCAGTGTGTGAGTGGTATTAAGTAAGATAAATGAAGAGAAAAAGATAAAATGATGAGTGGATGAAAACAAAGTGTAAAAAAAATAGAAAAGAAGAAAAAGAAGTAACGAGATGAAAGTAAAGAAAATAAATAAATCAGTACTTTTTCCATATATCCTATCTAAAAGAATTGATCGCGCCATCTTGAAAGAGATCTATGAGTCGTCTGATTGGCTGTTCGTTTTTGCGCGCGATCTGTGCAGATGTATGAATTCCTAACCTCAAAAAATGTATATTGAGAGAAGACATGATCAGGATAAAAAGAACGCGCGAAGCGCGTCTAAAGTTCCTAGTGCTTATAAAAATTACAACTGTTTTTTAGACATTTTTGTTTACCATATATAAATAGCTAATCAAAGGGCAGGAATTTAATGTAAAATTTTAAAATGAAAGTAGAAGGAAAGATCTTTTATTTTAGCGCTACTGGAGGGTTCGCAATGACCGCTCGGGTAAAAAGTTATAAGGATTTTATAAAAGAGAAAAGTCACTAAGTTTTGTATACAAATTCGAGCTTTTCATATTTTTTTGTTGTTTTCAAATGTAGGCAACTTTTTTCCTATATTCATCCATTTTTAACAATTTTTTTTAATTGAAGCCCTTTTTCCTGTACACTTTCCGGACAAAGTAACTTTGAATATTTGGAACGTCAACCATGACACTTCACAACTATTTCTTATGGAAAATGTCATGGCTGACGTACTTACCAAATATTCTGGACAGTGTACTTTGTGCCTAGTGATATGCGTTTTCTATTTGCATCCCCAGACATTTAGTATATGTCTTTGAACTATGTCCTTGAGCTACTGTTCATACTAGCAAATGTGGCCACCACAATTTATTGCCTACCGTTTCACATGTTCGCCGTTTCCTATCATCAGGATGATATACGAAACCAAAAAACTTTGACTGGTATAGGTGTATCTCTTAGAAAAATGTTCACCTCTGCAGTTTGGCCCTATGAGTTGTTGCCGATTTTCGTGGGATTTGCACATATACAACTCGGACAGTTTGCATAGACTGTCAAGGAAAGTACGCAGTGCCACGTCCTGCATGATTTATGTACTTATTACCAAGAAGTTACACAGTGCCGTCGCTTTTTCGCGACTCTTTACGATCGGCACAGAAGCTTTTACAGTAGTTCGATGAAAAATGTCGACATCGGCGAAATACGTGCATAAGCATCCGCACAATACATCCGGAGGTGCTCAAACTAATTGACGTGAGGAGAGAGTGAAACATTGAGTGGGGTCTTGTGATGGGGAAAATCTTAGGAGCTGCACGCGGCTGCAAAATGAGCGCTACGCTACGCCGCTCACTGATTATGTTTACGTTTATAAGGCTTCGTCGCGGCAAATGTCTTTTTAGTTTCTCGCCTACCCTGACAGCTAGTGGAGCATTATTTGCAGATATTTTTGACGTTCTTGTGCTACTATCATTCCTAGTGGTATCCTGGCATCTATCAACATGCAACTGAGGATTGCTTTTGTGAGTGTTAATTTTATTGTGCCCTTATTTCGTAAACAATCGCATCAGTGTCTTTGTCATATTTTGTCATATGATTCATAATTTTGTATTTCGATAGTATATCGTTTACCGAGGAAGTAAGGTGGGCATTTTCAGACCGAGTGTGGACTTTGCAGTATGAGCTGAAGACGAGTACTGCAACCACATGAGGTCAAAAGCCCACTAAGCCCTTGGTGCACACCATATTTTTTGTGACGTATATGCACGTACTTTCGCTTTTTTTGTCTAAAAATCAGGAATAAATGTAGTCATTTCGCGATACGGTGAACCACGCAGTTATTAGTAATAACTTATTACACTAACAAATAACAAATATAAATAAGTAAAGATATTTAAAATGCCTTAAATAAGTAAAGATTTAAAATCTTATACCCTAGTGAAGATTGATTTCGTAACAATGTGTAGCCATCAATACGTGTGCCAAATATTAGTGTTCCAAAGTATTCAAATTCGGAAATATTGATACACTTTGACATACCTTGGCATGCCAGCGTCATAACGTTTCGCTTTTCCGAATTTGAACACTTTGGCACACCCAATTATTTCCAATAGGGTATTGATTTTACGTGAGTTTAGAGAAGCGGGCAATTATGTTACACATCTAGCGAGCAATAGTAATAAATATTATTTCTTGCTTCCGACTCGTTATTAATTTATTCACTATTACTGACAAAATAAAAAAATAAGTTATAAATATATTGACGTGCTGATTTTTTCGCGAAGCATCGCTTGAACCTTTCGGTATATAATAATTTCTACAAGAAATGTGCAATAACACTGTTCAAAAATTAAAAAAATAAAACATTTAGGGACGACATCTACCGGATCGTATTAGTGCCCCATTTTTCTCGCATTACTCAAAATGTTGTAATGAACGAAAAAAAAAAAAAAAAAAAACATGAATTGGTACTTAGGTATGCCCCTTTTTTTAATTATAAATGCCTATTTTTATTATAAATATATTATCATAGTGTATTTGTATAAAATACATAAAATATACATATACTTAAAATTTTTAGATTTCAGTTTTGGTTGTATTGGCGCTGTCAGCAGTAAATTGTACGCCTATACCTGGTGATAAATCTCAGTAAGTCTCTACTTAAAATTATCAAAATAATTATTTTAAAAATTTATTATGTAAATTTTTTACAAATGAATTGGACTCTTTAATTATTATCTACATTAATTAATATTAATTTTAGCACACACATTCGTATCCACGTGCCTTATCATATACATAAGCATATTCATACAGTCGTCAAGAAGATATATATTCCAGTAAAGGATCATAAGAAAGAAACTCACAAATTGATAGAAGATGCTTGGTAATCTATACGAAGATTTGCACTTGCAAATACAACAATTATGCAGTCATATAAGACTCACCATTGAAAGGTCATTTATAATTCACATCAGTTAACCATCAATGTTTGTTATATTATAATAAACTAGGGGGTTCCCCCCTGCTCGCTTCGCTCACCCACCCCCAATTTTTAATTCAAACTTTTATGGTTTGTTCAGTAATCTCAATCATTTTAATTGAAGACTACGTAAATGAAAATAAATAAAAATCCTTTTTTTAAAAGATCAAGGTGTATCGACTGATTTTAATCTTTTTCTATAAACTTTAAAGCTAAATCTATTTTAATATACTTGTAATATACGGTTAGACCTTGATTAAAACGTGTACGTTACAGTCCTCTGAAGGCTATGTGTAAGGATTTCAGATCTCTGTTGTATAAGTTTCAGTGTATTATATAGCTCCGCTCCCCTGCTCTTTTCGTTCAACGACGAGATATTCATTACACTTTCCACTTTATATATAGTAAAGAATATACCAATGTCATATAATATACCATAATTATAGTAAACCTTTATGCATGTTCAACGACGATTTTTTAAATGAAATATTATGAACATACTTTGAATGATTATAGAGTAAGTAGTTTTTATTATGTTAAAAACAATTGCAAATTTATCACAATTTTACAATTAAGAACTATTAATATCATGGGGTTTACGCTTCTATACTCTTATCTTTCTTCTTGACATAGCTAATTTTAAATAAATAATTAAAGTCATATAAGCACGGCTTAAAAAGATATTCGTGATTTTCTTATTTTGTCACCTTTGTGACCGAATTTATTTTGCTTAGCAATTTCACGGCCATGGTTATTAACTAACCATTATTTATACTTTGCTTTATACAACGAAATCTATGTTTACAAGCTTGGAAATACCTTGTTAATACGGCATGACTTTATTCTCACTCTTAGAAATGCGTAAAAATGGTCGAAAAAGCGTTTCATCACTGGGCCAAAAATGACTCCAGTTTTCGCCGATCTCCATTAAAACGAGGTATTTACTAGCTTTAAAATGATATGGAATTCTACCAGGGTAAAATCCGATAAAAGTTTCAAACTTTTTAAAATTCGCTATTATTTTCTTGTACGCTTACAAGGGCACTCAACAGTCAATGTTGATATTCTGTATGTATACATGTACTTATACAGTCACTATCAGACAGAGACAAGTGTTTCATCACCTTTCGCTTCTTTCGTTCCATTTTTCATTCAACGAGTGATGAGCTACCTTAAGCCTTGAAAGCACATTTTTTATGTAGAATAGAAAAGTTAAACGTACAACTGCAAGTAAATTTGTGGTTCGGAAAAACTTCTGAGGGAATGAGAGAGAGAAAGAGAGGCCAGCGAACTTTTAATCGCGCTTTCCCGTAAAAGAAAGCAGGTACGATAAGAAGGCAAAGCCGTGCAGCACTGTAGAACTTGTTTTGGTCGAGGACCGTCAATTTGAACTGATTTTTTTTTCTTTTCCCCGGTGTGTTAAGTAACATAAAAGTTATTAGAATTTATTCAAATTGTATTATTGATTACTCTCCGCAATCAATTTGTAAGATTTCAATAATCGTCGAGTTTTTTTATTATGTCTTCATCTTATAGCGACAATCAAGTCAGAAACATTGATTCCTCCAATTACCGGCTTCAAATCCGCGCAGAGTATCGAATCCGGTTTATTAGATTTAGTTCAAGATGGACAGCCAACTTGGGGTGTTTGCGGATAAACACATTTTCCGAAAGCGATTGGATTAGACAGACAATTACCCCAGTAACTCCTCAAATGTTGCGTTTGACCTAGCCGGTAATCGGCTTTATGCTATAATCGCTTAAACAGATCACCGATCACCGATCGTTCATTATTGATCATATTGGCTTTGCTGCATGCCAGAGGGTCACTTATACTACAATTGTATGATTATCATGTTAACGATTTCGTCGATTCACTGGTTGGACGACTATAATTTACAATGAATCAATGCTAAATTACGAATAATCACAAGAATCAAATGATCGACTTTTATCCTGTTACAGATTGCGCTTTCATCACCTAATAAAATCTATCAAATGAGCAAAAAAGAATCGTGCGCATGCAAAATCAAATCGATAAGTTAACTTTAATTTAATTATTCATGAAAAAAATGAATTTTCCTTTTAACATTTCCGACAACGAAATTTGTAGATAGAATACAGCAATGCAAAGTTCATTTCCCACAATTACCCCCCTAATCCGTCGCAAAAAATGCATCCCTTCAGCAGAAGAAAATTCTCCAAATGCAGAATGCAACGGTACACAGACCTAATCCCAGGCATAACCCTCCTCAAATTCCACTTTCCTCCCGTGTGCACTCAAATCTTCGCGTTTTTTACGCGCACCACAAAATCTTCATCCCGTTGTTATTCTAAAGCTAATTTCCCTAATGAGCGGAGTCCACAGCGCGAGACGCACGTCGCACACTAGGACGATTGTTTTGTCTCGGCAGCGGCCTCTGACGACGTTTGTTATCGCGCGCGCGTGGATATTCCACTGTGTATGAGAGAAGGGAAAAAGTTTCCCGGGGATTCGGACTAACTTCTTGCTTGCGAGGCTTTGCGCGTCTTTGTTTCGTTAATGCGAGTTGGCGCTCGGAAAAAACGGCACGCGCTGCTCTCGGCGAAATCTCGCAGGAACCTCGTGTATAATGGGACAAAAGTTTCGAATTATGTGAATATTTTGGGTTTGTTGCTGGGCGGTTTTGGTAAATTTTGGTTTCTTTGCCACATAGTTTAGAGGACATTTAATAAGTTTGTGTGGATAGGAAAATGGTGAAGCCTTGGTAAGAATGAAAGTCGCTAGGCCAAGAAGTATGTTTTCATTGATCCAACTTGTGAGAAGTTGCAGGAATACCTAATGAAAATCGTATGAATTATTAATTTATTAAAAGTTATCTTTGAACTGTGTTTTTTAAACATATTTTCAACGATAGTGTTTAACATATTACTTAATTAATTACTTTCATTTATAATAATAAAAAAGCAAAAAAAAAAAAATATTTTTGAAAGCCTCTTCAAATAGCCAAAAAAAATAAAACGCACGCAAAAATACCAATTCATCGATCTCTATTTCCGCGACCAACAAAATCACCGTACGGTTGCAACACTGAACGACAACAATTTACAAATTCCCAAATGGTGCAAGCTGCATGCAGTCCTCTCTGTATAATCCAGTATCGCGCGAAAACGGTTGCGCGACAGCAACTCGCTACAATTTTAGAAATCGAGAGAGATCCGACTCCATCAACAGACAGACACACACTGGCGAGCACACACACACACACACACACACACACACACACACACACACGACGCGGCCATTTTGGCAAAGCGTCATCGGGTCAGCATTGATCGGTACCGCAGCAGCCCTCCCTGGATAATGTTATATGTTTACGGCTTAATATTACGTACTGCGATGAAGAGGAAGGGAGGCAAATGTCACGATTCAAGGATTGCAGGGGTTAGAGAGGGAGAGAGAGAGAGAAGGGGAGAGATGCTGAGGTCGATCATATCGTGCAGAACCGACCGTACCGACATGGCCTACTGCAGCCTTTTATGCAAAAAGCTTATATATCTTCTTGCCGAATTATGATGATGCGGTGGCCCGAGCACGGATGCGCCGAGTTCCCGATTCGACTACTTTTGCTCTTATATTTTTGCTTCTGCGGATTGCAGATGAGAGTTTAAAAGATTTGATTTTCTTGTTTTATCTCGATGAAAAGGTTAGCTTACTTTTACGTCGACTTAATTTTTTAAAGCTTGTTTTGTTGTGCTAGTATTTCAGTGAAACGTTTTGCAAAATTAATAATCTGTATATAATTGAAATAAATTTTATTATTGTTAATGATGTTAAATTTTGTTTTATGATAACAACCTACCTCTACAATCTCTCAGCGAGATTTACCTTTGTATCAGATAGTAAAAAATTAGTACAGTGTAATATATCTGTAAAGCTACTTCAAAATAATTAGGAACAAATCTGAATATAGATACCGTAAAAAACAATATTTTATTGTTTCAGAAAGAAAAAAACTCAATCTCTGTACCATCATCGACAAGCAGAATTAAAAATAATTTTATATTTTATCCATCGGTGCATGTAAAACCGGTGGGGAGCAGTAACCTGACTGTAGCGGAAAGAGAGGAAATCGATCATCTTGACCGCAGTGACCTTTTATGCAAATCAGACTTTATGGCCCTTCGCCATATCCCGTGCTTGATATGCGTGTGTCCCCACAGCGCTACAAGCCCTAGTTACACCGTATACTCCCTGCATCCATCATCGAACGAAACGATGATCAGAACTCAAATTTTTACGAACAAAGGTGTTACGATATATCACGGGGAAAAACGTTTTCTTGTGTTATCTCTCTGCAACGTTGTTTTGCTTAGAAACTTTAGGTGAGTAAACAAAGAATTAATGTATACTGTTGCCAAAAGTTCACAAGCAAATTTCGTACTGATACAGTGTTAGAACGGAATGCTGAGTTGTTTCAGATGCGTTTATGCAAAATATCTCTTTCACGAAGTTCGGCAGTTGAGTACATCTATGTATGCCATGTGATGCGATTTATGATACATGGTTTTATTAAAATTGAATATAATACATGACAGTTATACTTACAATAAACAGTTTCGATATTCTCAGTAAATTAAAGAAGCTTACCTGAAACAAACAAATGGATATTTTCATTATAGTTATAGTTAAATGTAATCAATAAAAAATCAACATAAAACAATATTAATTTCTTCAACTCAAAATTTTTCAATTTAAAATTTTTCAAATCTCGGCGAGACTTCATCGTTGAATGCTCTCTCGAAATGCCCTCGTAGTAACGAAAATATCGGCCTCTTTGTAATAACAAAAATTTGAATAACGAGCTTTATCAAAAGGCAACTCAGGCAGACTTCGCGAAATATTATAATTTCCGTGTTTTATGCAATGCAGCGCGCCATTCACTGCAAGCGCATTAATGAGGACAATATTTTTGTTCGATTTCGCGCAGCGGGCCTGGCTCTGGCATAGAGATAGGCTTTCGCGCAGAGACTCAACTTTCACCGCATTTCAATTTCTAGCGTCTAATGAATAATCATTCCTATATTATGAACCATTTAAATGCGCGAACGCTCAGACGCGCCAAGTTGGCGTATTAATCTACTGCGTCCCCTAGACTATATTTTTTTTTGCCGCTTGTCATTTGATAGCGCGATGTGCAAAAACAGTGGAAGAGGATGTTTTTGTCGTTTTGTACCTGACTGTTTTTTTCGTTTTTTAAGAATTGTGTACGCTTCATGTTATGGTTATTGCTTCGTGGATAGATAAAAATGAAACATTGATGAAGTTGACTTTAATTTATTCGCGATTTGTTTTTGTTATGACTATCGAACATTTAATAAAATATAATTGTTTTCTTTGGAAATATGTATTTCACGGGAAGGAGTAAAATATTCAGTAAATAACTACACAATTTCAGTGACTATACTAAAGTCTAAAAGAAAAAATGAGTACGTTTATTCAAAATTCAAGATTCTATTCCTTGACGTATCAAAATTAATATCAACGACCGTCTCTGCTAATACGCCTGCAATACAATTTTACGCCTTTTTAAAATTCTTTCATACTTAAAGAAAATTCTAAACGTTTAATCGATATTTTGACAACATGCCCTGGAAAAATACCCAATTTTCAACACGGGAACCCTATGCTAGACTCGCGACAATTGTTAGCAGAGGTGGAAGCCATGCATAGAGGAACTGTCGCCTGTGAACCTCCTTAAAATTTATCCAATAGTGGGCAAAGTCAACCTCCACACCAATTGTAAAATAAAATGCGCTTTCTTCAATTATCTGCACGAAATTCCTGATATAAAGCTGGAAAAAACTATAAATTTTTCATCAAAAAAAATATAACTACTCGAGCCATCCCAACGTAATCCCATATTTCCTCCTCCCGCATACACAGTTGGCATAATCAAAATCTCATAAATCCGCGCAATATAAGGCTGACTCTATTCATCTTTGCGTCGATGATCGGACGCGGAAACTCGGGGGAAAAAAGCGGGACGGACAAAACAAAAAAAGAGCGGGTGGCAGCAGCCCGTAATGAAAGCGTCCATCCATCAAACTGCTGCCAAGCTGCGCGAGCGTAATCGAGCGTTTGTACCGAAATGAAGTCACGGGGCCCTCTCTCGCTTATCAATCAAAACGATGGCGTTCCTGCCGATTTGTCGCCGTGGAGCTAGTCAGTAATCGCTTATGATGCTCGCGTGCGCACGATTGACGATTTGCCCTCGCTCAAAGAGTCGTAAAAAAGCGCAGAGATATGATATGGGCTGGAGAACCATATAATTGCTCGTCGGCTCCATATACGTGTATGAATGTTTATGGGATACATTCGTGTCAATAATACACGAAAGACGATAAAAGCCGCGTCGCGGAATAAAGCAATAAAGTATTTTTATGAAGCGTCGCTCGAAGGAGTGGATGTTACTTGTATAATACTGATGGAGGAAATATATTCTGCAATTATGCGATATGATATTATTGTTCTGATATTAAATTCGATGAATTCGTTGACAAACGTAAAAGGTGATTATTTGTATATATTTTGTTTAACAAGCTCTATTTAGCTCTCGCTCGCGGTACTTTCTTCATAGTGAATTTATCGACCTCTCAAGCGACTTTGGATTAAAATAAACTTAATTTTAAAAAAAATCACGCTAATGTTAACTTTTAAAAGAAACAAAAATTCAGAATAAAGGGAACTCGAGTCTCCCTCTCCAAGCGAATAATTACGAAAACTGTACGCTCCCGGAGAGCACACAAAGACGAACACAAGCTGCACGAAAATAAGAGACTCGAGTGAGCGCGAAGGGGAGAAGGAGCTTTGCTGCGTGTATGTTTACGAGCGATTTGGCCTGTGCGCGCAAAGGCAAAAGACGCCGGTTCAGCGTAATCTCGAGTGGAAAGAGGAGAAAGGCGAATGTGTTCTCTCCTCGATTGATATCGGATCTCTCGGCCATAGCGCGACTACGGCAAGCTTTTTCAAAGGAGAAAGAGGGAACGAGGGGGGACCAGTAAAGGCTGCGCCGAGATAACGACGCAGATAGGGAGATGGACAAGCGCGGACCGAGTGAGTGGTGGTAGGGGAGGTATTGAGGCTGATATGTCGACGAAATGTTGCTTTTCCTTTGGTTGGTGTTTTCACGTAAAATTTTTGTTTGTAAACAAAATCGAGTTATGTTCAATAATATAATGCTTTAATAATTTAAATAATTGTTCAAGCGTGCAAAAAAGAATTGTAAGATATATGATATTTCGAAACTCTTCTGCATTCATAAATTAGAATCAAATGACACTCGTCGCCGTCCCGTAGTGAATTCTTTGTTCACTCCTCCACATCAAAGTGTCAGATCCTCGCGCAATTAACCCTACGACGCGCTCACTTCGGAAAAATGTTTTGCGCAAATTTTTCAGCTGCAGCAGCAGCAGCAGCATCAAAGCCAAAAGAAATTCCACCGAGAGAAATTAAAGGCAAGATAACGAGAGACCAAAAGAGAGAAGGACTTGCGAGCAAAAAACGCGAGACGAGGAAAATCGCACCAGCCGTAAAAAGGAGCCTCTATATCCCCGTCTCTTTCTCTCTCTCTCTCCCTCTCGTCCCTCATTCCCGGGAGGGGGTTGTCGTTTTGCCGACCGTTGCGCGCGCGATACGTATAGGTCAGCTCGCCTGGATCGATCGCCGCAGACGTAGCAGCGCGAGATTTGTCGCGCGCGTACGAGAGAAAGAGAACTTGCTTCTCCCTTTCTCTCTCGTTTTCTTCGTTGAGGCTACTTCTTCTTCTCAATCGGTCTTTTCGTACCCCTTCTCGCGCGCGAAATTACCTTTTCTTTTGCCAAAGCTGCGGGACAAATGCCCGCCGATCCAGTAGATGATTTTTATTCGGAGCCGAGAAAGCGGTGAGCTTCGGCTCGAGCTTCGGTTTGCTATGCTTAGTAGAACGGAGATTCGTGCATTACAATTTTTTTAATTCTATCGCGAGATTAAAGATGAGCGAAAGTCTAGCTAACCAATTTGTTATAATTTCTATAAACGAATAGATTTTGCGTATATTTTCTAATAATTGCATCATAGAAAAAGAACGAAAGCTCATTGCGCAAAACTAATATATTTTTGTAATAAAAAAAAAGATGTTGCACGAAAACAGAAAAATATAAACATCAACCTAATTTGTACAACCGAACACATTATACGAAACATTGCAAAGCAAAGTAACGACCTGAAAATTTAAAAATTTAAAAATAGGATTTTACAAACTGAGAAAACTCAGTTACGCAATTTTTTAATATTAATTTTTTTATTTTTAATCATTATAATTAAAGCTGGATTTTAATTTTCGTTAAAAAGAAGACCTTCTATTTTATCCTCAATGTGAGTACCTATAAATTAGAAAAATATAATTACGAGTTTCATGTTGAGCTGTAAAATAAAGCGCACGTACTGAAAATGTAACTGACCTAATTTTTTGTTTATCACAAAATTAACGTCCTTCCGAAAGGTATTGTTATTATGCTGAATATTACCAAGGCCTTTGTAAATTATTTTAAATTTAAAACGATATAATTCACGTCGAAATAACTAATTTTATGGGACTTTTTTAAATACACAATATGAAAACATTGAACATTGCTCAATGAACGCGTGCGTTTACTTTCAAGTACACCTGCTCTTATCACATACACGTCATCAGTCACCAATACAAAGATACGAGCCTAAAAACGGTCATATTATGAAACTTTTTTTTACAAATAAGATACTTAATTGAGGTATAACAAAGAAAAGTAGGTTTCTTATGAAATCACTCTTAAACAAAAAATAAAAAAATTGAAAAAATAAGAAACTGTCCCCAATTTAGACAACAGACAACAACAGTAAAAAAAAGCCCAAGAGCAAACAAAGCAAGAAGTGGAAAAAGAAGAAAGCAAATGAAGAAAAACTGAAAATATACGAGCTCAAAAAAAAACATGGCGGACAAGTGCCCTCTCAGAAAATTCTAAGCAGCTCTCTCCCAGACTACCTTGCTATCCACCACCACCACCACCTTCACCACTACAAAGAGGAAAGCCGTTAGCGCGGATCAGCCGTCTTTCCGTAATGAGCGTAAATCTCGTGGGCGCGTTCGCCGGGGAAACGTGTTAACGCGCGAGCCAGGGATTTGCAGCAACGGCTGATCCTTCGTTCGCTCCTTATCTATACCAACCCTGCCGAAATTCGAGCTGAAAGTCGCTCCGTATATATATACGTGTGTAAATAGATTTTGTAAGCTAGATACGAGAGCCGATGTTTGACGTTGCGATTTTTTTAAGTAGTTTGCGTCTACTCGCGTCAACATACGTTGACAGGTTGGATCTGAAGAGGGTACCATGGCGGATGAAATTTAATAGCGGGATGAAGGCGGCTTTGGCAAATAGAGGGTGGGAATCGACCCTTGCGATTGAGGGTAATTGTATTTGTGCGGTTTTAAGGGTGTGATTTGCTTTGTGGCTGATCTCGAATTTTGTTCTTTATAATTTTTCGTATGTAATTTTGATTGACTCTATATTAGTAGATATAATAATTTCACGATTTCACCAGTTAGTTCCTTATATTCAGCCGATAACGAAAGAATATTATGCATGCACCCCAGCTCGCTCGTTTTTTTCTTTTTACCCAGCATTCGAAATTGAGATAGGAAATGAAATATACCGAGAAACGCACTGATCTCACTCGCGTCGAGCTCGCTTGACCTCTCATTATTTTTCAATGCGTAATCTAGCATTTCTCCCTCTCGTATAACGGTTTTATTGTTCGTTTTCATATCTTGCGCGCATACGAAAACATTTCGCGATGCAGTAGGTCAGCGTGACGTCAAAGTCGCTTCTTGTTATTCCGCATTTAAAAACCGCGCGCTCTACGGCTATTGTTAATAAATGAGTTTTTTAATTCGGAAAAGTAGCAAAAGAAGTTGCAACTCGCATGCTGCATTATTAATACAAAAAACCCGGAACTTCTTGAAACATTGAACATTCACTACGTGCATCATCTTGTTCTAACACTATTTTGAGAAAAAAGAAATTTTGACGACCCTTGAAAACATGTAGTACAGCTTATCCTGAAATTTTAACGCAACTGCTGTTGGCGCTCGCGTGTATTGTAATTCACGTTATCCTGAACCACACCAACGGAATAAATTAACGCGTTTTTCGTTAAAAAGATGGCTCGTCGACCGTCCGCAAAAGCAGCTCCACACCGCGACCTCATACGAATTAGTAATTTTAATCAAGTATATATATATATATAAACGCAGCTGCGATGTTTTGCATCTCGTTAAAACAAACGCGCAGCGAGATGATACGAGCGCGCGCGCGCTCCCTCAACAAACTTAAAATTCTCACAGTCATATAACGCCGAGAGCTTCTCTCCCTATGTGCACAATAAAACTTATACGGGCTATGAATTTTTGCCCCGCTCCCTGTATATACTATATATTTTCTCCTACAAAGATTCAACTATATGCTCGTTTTCGTGTCCCACCGCAATTACGCGCGTAACCGTAATGTCCGTCCATTCGGAAAACTTATTTTGATTTGCACTCTACCTCCAGAAACATGCACACACACACACACACACACACACACACACACACACACACGGTACTCCTGTGCGCATACACAATATTCGCATTTAACGATACGAGCTGCTGTCCCGTCGCACGTTTTATGCATGCGTCAATGAGGCCTTGTATAGTATAACGCGTACATGCGAGAAATTCGAGATTGTTGGGCTCAACGCGCCACACACGCGCGCGTATAAATACAGAGCTACACAAGCCCATCAGCGACTTTAAGCTTTATATCTGCGGCCGCCTCTGCAGGAAAAGGAGCGCAAGCATGCAGCGCGCGCAGGAGGCGGCCATAAACTTTTTAATAGCCCGCTGGCTTTCCGATGCTGGTATACAGTCGAGAAACAGAGTGGGAGAGGAAGAGGAGGAGGAAAAGAAGGGAGAATACTGAGGCTATATGAGGTGAAAAGGATGGTTGATGGAAAGAAATACAGGGTAAAAGGAAAGAGATTAGATTGAAAGTCGAGAAGTTCGTGGACGAAAAGCGCGAAGGTCAGGGGAGTCATAAACATATACGAGTGTAGAAAGTTGGGATTAAAAAGGTGCGTGGTAAAGAAAAAAAAATAGAAGTTTCATAAAGAAAATGGGTGAAAAATTTTCGCATGTATACGCTAGCAGTAGAAAAAGTCAGCTGGGATACGAAGTACGCACGAACCATGCAGAAATAAGAGAAAGTAATCTAAAAACCAAGTCAAAACAATAAAAGAAAAAAATAAGGCGAGAGCAGACAGAGATAGAGAGAAATATCGTGAAACAAGTAGGCGAAGAAAGAAAGAAAAACGCACAGCAGAGTAAGTAAAGTGGTAAGTAGTGAGACTTTTTTTTACCAAATGGCTCTCTGTCCCTCAGTCTCTCGCATGCCGTCTTATTCTTTAGCCAAATACTTTTCATGACCCGCTGGGAAAGAGTTTTATATATATTATATAAAGTTTTGTGATTCCTGCTTTTTCTTTCGTGTACATTTTTACAAGTCTGCGACGCAACCTTCTCGCGACTGGGATTTCGTGACCTATAATAATTTTCCTTGTACTTTTTTCGCGAGGAATATCATTTGCATGACATAGTCGAGAAAAAAAGCCATTTTTTGCCCGAGCTTTATTTATTGGCTCTGCTAAATAGTGATTTGAAATTCCGAACATCCATGTTTTCGGAATTCACGTCATTAAGCAGTAATAAAAGGGGAGCCGATAAATATTATTTGCCAAGCGTCGTCGTTTCTTTCTGCATTGGTTTTTAAGACATCACTCGAATGATTTGTAGTATATTTAGAAGTGAATTATGATAGCCAATGCAGTGGAATATATATCATACTGCCAAATTATTAAAGTACGCGATTTGAATTTCAGAATATATTTTAGAATTCCAAGTATATACCTATACTTTATAGCTTAAAAAGCAAAAATATTGCATACCTGTTTTGGTCTCCAGAATTTTCAATAATTAAAGCCAGCTGTCGCCGTGTTTAAGCTTTACGTACATGCAAAGGCTGTAACTTATTCCCAGCTTTATGAGTCCTAAATGACCAGCCTGAATATTCATTGCTTGCACGTCCGAGGCATGCTATAAAGTCAAAGTAAATTCGTGACAAATTCTAAAATTTACAGTTTTTGAAATAGTCAATCAAATTTTCCAAAAAAAAAGAAAAAAATCGTTCGGGAGAAGTAAAAGTTTACTGAACTTTAACGACTTCTTTAATAAGAGAAGAAGTTAGCCTGTAGTACCAATCTGCATTAGCCAGGTAGGAAAATATCTGTACATACCAAACAGTTGACTCATTGTCGACACTACGGAACAACTTTAAAAACTCCAATTGCAATTAGCAAAACTTTAAAACAGATAGGTTAGAATTTAAATTGAAGGACGATGAAATCTGATTATTTCTTGAATAATAATTAGCGTAAAAAATTCTTTGAAATAGCAGCTAATAATGCTGAAATACTATTGTACAAAGTTTTAGTTAGAAGATTGTCTTAAAAGCTGGATCTTTTCCTTAACTTGGCTCACAATTCAAGAAATAAAGATGGCCGCATTTAACTGTACACCAAGCTAAATATTCTCGAGTAGAATTACAGTTAGAGAAGTTTTAGCTCACAAGACTTATGTTGCTTGTAATAAAATTGTCATTAGCTAGACCCAGAACAGAGATTTGAATAGAATTATAACTCTCTGTGTCATTACCCTACATTTATATTTTAACGTTAACTCTCTCCGAGGAATGATTCGATATTACAGCAGCGATTTAACATAATTATATTTTAATAAACTCAGATAATTTTTATGAAGATTTAAAACAAAAATAAATTAATTAGATTTATTAAATTTATTTAAATATAAGCGATCAGAGAAACACATTAAACTTGATATGTTTCGTGATACCAATTAGTTTGTTCGCGTTACAATTTTAAATACAACTGTCTCTTCCTCTCAACTCTCACACTGCAATAACTCACATTAAATTCCCAACCCTCTGGAGCTCCCTCTGCGTAAACCAACTATATACACTCCCTTTGCCCAGCGCACTTTACCGAAAATCTCCACTAAATCCTCTAAACTCCGCATTCAAATCCAGGATCGAGACTCATTCACTCTTTGCCCAAACCCACGCACTCCGAGCTCTGCCTATATCCACACATACATCCCTTGTAAAAGCCGCCTGTTTACCGGCGATTCGCGCATAGCATTTCGCGAGCCTCATTAACGTCAGAACCGTTTTGGAGTCCCAGGGCGGCAGCTGCCGACCCACGCGTTTCCCCCCTCCGTTGTAAGGAACGAGGCAGTAAGTGGTTACTCACGCGCACCCGCTCGCAAGCCACGACGTTAATTTGCGCTCGCCCCCGAGCTCTCGACATTTCGCGGCTACACGTCAATCGCAATATACGAACTGAGATTCTCCTACTGCTTTGCTTCGTATGTATATTATGTGTAGTTAGGTATATATTCAGAAAATGTGTGGGAGGATAATTAGGCGAGCTCTACTGCACTGCGTTTATAAAAAAAAGCATCAAATTGAAAAGCATCAAATACGCAGTTTTTACGAAGTCAAATTCGGTAGAGTAATTCTGAATGCTCGCTTATTTTTGTATGCATCAGGGCTGATTTTCTTCGAAATCTCGAAAAAAAAAATCGGAAACAATATTCAAATCAATATACATAACACCTCGCTTTGGGCTGTTTCCTGCAGAATTTATGCGAAATCGCATATTTTATTGTTACCCAATTTAACATTTCAGTCGTTATATACAATTCACCGCAAATTTTAATGCCGTTCTATTCCAGTACGAAGTATCGGATCTACTAGCTCATTTCACCTCTATTATTTTTGCATGTGCTTACCGAATACAATCCCTTTTACGATGAACTTAGTGCACCAAAAATATCTTATCCCCGTCGATGACCTGCAAAAGTTGTTTATTCACGCTAAAATTCAACTCGATGGACCTAAAAAGTTTACTCCATCTCAGCAGAAAGAGATCCACGATCTCTCTCAATCCTGACCCCCGATAGACCGAAGCTTTCCAACAACGGCAACGCATAAAAACTCTAAAGATAACGCGTAAAATACTCGCTCGCGCACGAAGACTATGAAAATGTCTTGCCAAATAAAGCCTGCCCCCGCCACCTGATCTCCTCTCGCAGATCAAAACTTTCTCCATCGCGAATTCTCGCCCCTCTCTCGCTGACACTTATTTCAATCTCTCCTATCTTCGTCTATATCTCCAGTCGTCCATCTTTATTTATCTTACTTGCACCATTTAGCCGCTATACTACCTCTGTCCTCCATCCTGGTATAAACTACTCGTACCGGGCATATAGCACCCGTTTCGGCGTATACTCCTCGGGGTCCGGACTTTTTTACGAGTCTGCGCAGCGCGGACGATCTCGTAAAAAGCTTGCGCAAGCTCGGCGCGTCACTGGCGTACATATCCAGGCACACACACACACACGAGCGCGCAAACTTTACGACTCGCTGGGTTCCGCACGAGAATCACTTCTGATCGTCTTCTTGGAGGCCCCGGGAGACTATGGATTGTAGGTCTCGAGACGCGTCTTAACTGTATCGGCTCGAAAAATGCGTATTACACCACGATGGAAGCTCCGCTGCGTTGGCTACTGATGGACTAGTTTATCATGTAAATGACTTTTGAATCCTGATGAATTCGAAAAAGGAATGGCTCGAGAAAAAGTTTCTGTGTAACTGCAGTTCGGACAATTACATAGAGCAGTTTTACACTGATAAACGGTGTTCCAGACCGTAAATTCCTTTGGCTAGTTATCACCGATTCTCTTAACGACTGGGATTCAGCGCCAACGTAGAACAGCAGTGTGTCTGGGAAACTGCTCTGCAAGTAACGAAACAACGTAATTCAAGACTCTCTTAATGTTCGCGAAAGCTTAGCTTACGACGTAAGAAATCGCTAACAATTTTCATCGATTTCCAAAACACTCAACGGCCGGAGCTTAAGTTTTCATATTCGAGGATCACCTAAGCCGATGTTATAAGCCAATTAAAACTTTTCTATGATCTAATAAGGAAAGTTCGAACCCTTCGGATTATGGATTTCGTTCGCGCTTATAAGCTGTTTTGAAGAATAGTGGAGTTTAATGTTCGCCGTGTTTTGTAATCTCCGAATTAAAATTACTTTCTCGAGGTTAGTCTTTTACGTTGTTATTATATACATTTTTAGCCTTATGACTAAAAACATATAAATAAGGTACAGAAGATCTGTGACTTCATGACTCCTGTGCCTAAGTTATCGCGACTTGTATTTTATTTGACTAGCTGTCCTTGGTAATTGATATACACCTCGTTGTGTCACCTTTACGCGTGGCGCACATTCCAATTTGATTCGGAAAACGCCTAAAGTTTAATATCGTTGGAGCAGTCGGTATAAATCATGAAGTGCGGCACGATATGGGGCGAACGCGCTCTTTTACGAGATAAGAATCGCATACGAAGGGACTGTCGTTGCTTTGCTTTCGACTCCGGCGATTTATCGCTTTTTCGCTGATGGTGATACATTGCATGTTATTAACATTTTTTTTTCTGTATTTCGCGATAAGATTTATGAAGTCGATTTTCAATCTTAAGCGATATAACCAGAAACGAGTTTTATATTGAAAGAACAGGTGCAGAAAACATTGTATGTGGATTAGTAGTTTACGTATGGATGTGGTCAGACTCAGCTTTATCACAATTACTGACGACAAACGAACAACTAAAATTAAAACTATAAAGAGCTAAACTCATAATTGTGTAACAGCAAATTCATCCAACATAAATCACTGCGGTGAAGCACATCTACTCATCTAATTAGTCTACGAACACAACATGAAGCCCAGCAGGAATATTCCCACGAGTGCACTCGAAGCAACCTTCAAACTTTGCTTGCCGCAAAAAACAAACTTTTTCCCCACCACGAACGAAATAAAGAACAACGACAACAACGCGAAAGATAAAGCGCAGTGTCCTCCGGAAAATTATACCCTCGCGAGCTCGTACACCACCCACTATTTCCATATACACCTCTACGAGCTCTACAACACGCAGAAAAAAAAGCGTCGCATGCGTCATCCCAGGACAAAGTTGAGGGGATTTCACTTTATTTCACGAGCGCTACCTACGCTCTTTAAAAAGTCATTAGTACGAGCGCAGCGTTCACGAGACGCGCACGCCGGTTCATTACTGCTCATAGAAAAGTTTCGTTACAGCGTGAGCGCGTAATCCGCAGCTCGGCGAGCTGCGGGTTATCCCTTGACCGAAGTTGGGATGTGCCCGAGTGTATAGCGTCGAGAGCGCGGTCGGCTGGACGAATTATAGGAGTCGAAGAAAAGTCCAGAGAAGTGAGGGAAGGAGGCGTATTAAAATCAGACTTTTGAATCAGGGGGATTCTTGAGAGCTGCTTAATTGGCAGTTCACGCATACCGCCTAATTGGATGAGCTACTGGGAGCGAGAGAAAAATTTTTGGTGTATTATATGCCTAGAGGATGGATGTGCATGCTTCTCTGTGGTTTTTTGTGATTTTTTTAAAACGAGTTTAACCCTTGTTCGGAAATATTTGGTTAAACCTTTTTGACTTTCCTCCGTGAATTCAAATGTTATAAAAAAAGACACTTACCCGTAAACCACCTTTTTTTCGGGGCACTGAAACTTTTCCATTTTCCAAAAGTAATCTTTGATTCGCCAGAGAGAATTTCACACCAGTCATCAAAGGCGACGATCTCGAGGCGAAAGGCGAAACCGTCAATCGTCAAAACTACAATAGTAAAACGCAGCAGCAGCTCACTCTCTACTCTTCCGCCTCTCGAGTCCTAATTCGTCGTCGCAGCGAAGCAAAGAAGAGGAAGAAAGAAGAAGTCACCGCGAGAGAGTGAGAGAGCAAAGTAAAATAATAGCGCAGCAAAGAACTCAGCCACCGTCGCCACCGTGAGAAAGAAAGCGAGCGGAAGGAAAGTATCGGAAGTGGAAAGTGGAAAAAGAAGAATGAAGCGCCGCCTATATACCCACGCACATCTCGAGCCTCCGCGATAGAGGCATGAGCAAAGAGCCGAGCAAAGAAACTCAGAGAGGGAGAGAGAGAAGGAGAATTTGTCCCCGGAGGAATATGTGTCAAGTAAGAAAGTTTGTCGCAGCGGCGACGGTGGCGGCGGCGGCGGAAACTTTATTTGACTTGGCTCGGAAGAATCGACGTATCGAATCAGACTGCTTAACTTAAATAAGTTTGCTCCTCGCCTCCGCGGATGAGCGCAAAGATACATAACGTTTTCGGTGCAGCGGAGAGATCGTCGTCCGCGCTCCTATTGGTCCCAGTGCGCGCTTTGTAAAGCCGAGATCCTCCCGAGCGATTGTGTACGTTTATACATATATACATAGGATGATATCGACGCGGCTGCGGAGAAGCGATGCTGCTGGGAGGAAAGTAGCTTTCCAGAGCTGATACGCGCCAACACTCGCTCGCTCTCTCGCTCTTGCAATTCCGCGTACACGTATGTACCTATAAGTGTGGGTACTCTCTAGACTTGTGTGTATATACATGTAGGCGTTCGTTCGTTTGTTCGTTTTCTTCTTCTGACCATGGAGGAGAGTAGATTCCAGGATTTGATTAAATGTCGCGCAAGCGACAGGGGGATTTGCTGTTTGTTCGCCGATGCCGTTGGAAAATGGATGTTTTGTCCGATGGAGACGGAGTTGAGAGTATTTTGGAGATTCGAGGCTGGCTTTCTTAACTTTCGTTGATCGACTGGGCAGTTTTAAGTTTTATTGGGTCACCGGAATATGACGGATTGAATCCGTATCAGCGCTTCTGTATGATGTATGGAAAACTTTCGGGTTATCTTATATACGCGAGGCTTCATGAAACTTTAGCGAAAACCCGCTATACTGCATGAGCCACGACTACTATGAAATGACTTGGACTACGTGAAACAGTTTACTTCGTATTATTAACTCACATTAGCTATAGTTGAAGTTACCGTGTAACCACACGCGAAAATACATATTCATGTCGCGTCTGACTTCACCCGAGCCTTACTACTCGATTCGTATATCACTCTCCAAACATATTCCAACGTAATCCCTTACTCCGCATTAATACACATCCCTCCTGAAACCGATAGCCACAAAAACTCCTCGTCTCGAATTATTTTTCTTTCGATCGCAAAAAAAGAAGGAGAAAGAGAGAGTCCAGCCGAGAAAAACGAGCTCACCATCTGATACCGCAAACACTGAGCGCTATAAAGCTTTGGGTTGTTTGTTACACGTGTACCTAGGGCACACACAAGCCGACTAGAGAGGCTGTAATGGAAGTGAATGTTATCACAGCAGCCAGCGAATTTGCATTACTGTGAAGCCCGACTAGAGTTACCCAAGCCTCTGTTTGCGTTTCTTTTTCTCCGTGGTTTTTAGACGCTCAGCTCTCGTTTTGACCTATTCTGAATTATTACGGGAGAGGCAAAATGCTGCTTCAATGCTGAATAAGTAAAGTTTGGTCACGCGCTTTCGCATTTTCTCAGTTTTTATTTACAGTGACGTTAGACAACGTGACAAAGCCTCAGTGAAAAAGCTCGTTCACAACTAATACGGCGAACGTCGCGAAATTGGATATTTCTCAATACAAAGCCATATAACCGATCTTCTTGTCGTTACGGATGTTACAATCGGCGTATAAGAAGACGGCCCACGGAAAGAGAAAACTCATCGGGTTGCGCGACGGAAAAGAGCTTCAAAGTCCCATAAAAATGCATTAAAGTGCTTCGGTCTGACCGTCCGCGTCTCTCGTCATTCAGAAGTGATTTCTCCGACCCTTTCCGTGTGCCCGTGCCGTATTAAATTTCTGCGCGCCTTTGTGCGATTTCTCAGAGAGTAGAGAGAGTTGTAAAGAACGGCGATATGAGATTTCTATAAATGGATTGTCATATATACGAGGCTCTCCCGATTGAGAAAATAGCTATAGTTTATATTTCTTTTTTTTGGGTTAACCTTTTGAATTATCTTATATGATTACCGTGCCGTCACTCTTCATTAATCTTAATTTTCGTTATAATTGACGTAGATACGCAGCGTAATTTTGGAAGCGTTATTTAAACCCTGCGGAAAGTAAATCTTCGTTAAATAACGCAATTTACACGCCTTTGCTTTTATCTTTCATAATTAACACGTTGAGTGCGACTAATGCATAAGCAGATTTTTTCAGTTTTCTGTAATTAATACATTGCCAATGAAGTAAAAAAAAGTTTGGTTTTTTGTGTTTAGTCGTTTTGTAATGATACACAATATAAAAAATGTCGCTATTATTTTTTGAGAATTAAACTTTAATTTATTAGCTAATATAAAAAATATGGGTCACGCTGCATTCCAAGTTTTAAAGTTTGACGCATTGCTTCCTAAAAGCGAAAATATTATCCATTAACAGCTTAGCAGAAAAAAGTACAACGCAAATCCAAAGTTGATATTCAATGACCGACCTCAGCAATGATATAAGACATCGGGCCTGAAAGAAAGATCTCAGAGACAAAAATTGAAACCACAAAAAAAAATCGTGTGCGCGTCTTTTTCATTTAGTTTCTGAAAACAAAACTCGTTCCATCCACGCCGCGAGCTTACAAAAGAGCGAGAAAAAAGCAAAGCAGAGCTGCTAGCGGGTTGATAATTAAAAACGCGAGCGCCGGCGCGCGCTCGTTTGAAATCGACGCGGAGCCGCGAATGTATTTAAGACCCTTTCTTTTATTCTGCACGAGCACAGGCAGCGAGAAGAGAAAGCTTCGCGAGCGCGCAAGGCTCTAAAGTATATTCATATTGCGGCTGTTTTCGTCGTGTTTGCTGCTCCCCGTGTATATTTGTTTTTGCTTATTTCCGCGGCGAAGCGTTTGAAGCTCTCTGTCCCCCCCCCCCCTCGCTCTCGTTGCTTGAGTTCTTTTTGCGTCACTTCCATGATTATGTAATTTTATCATTGCTGCACGAGCGACTTTTGTTTACCCGGTTAATTAATAAATCGAAATCGATCTTTTTCTTTCTTGAAGCGTAGTAATAGCGCGCTTGTTTTCTTTTGAATGAAGCGCGCGCGTGCGGCGTCGGTCTGGATTTTTCTTCCAATGCTCGTTAGTTTGCCTTTCATTTTCTAATTAAACCTGACGCACGCTCGAATACGCTCGTTTTGTTAGTCTATTAAACCACCGCGCTTTTAAAATGAAAACTAAAGATTCATCGAATTAACCTTACTTAAAAATGCTATTTTCCAAAATAGTAAGATCATCGAATAACAGCTAATTTGAGGAAAAGGCCTAAAAGCCATAAATGGTGGTTTATTGTGCTCAACCTGAATAGGACGCCAGAAGGTAACTCGCGTCGCACACACTGTCTACAGCGTAAGATTATTGTCGTCTCACATAATTTTCAGTATAGAGTCTAGGTTAAGCGGCTATGAAGGCGAGCTAGTATAGAGAGCTCGTGTATAGACGAGTTAATGAAAGGGAGGTTGGAGGCGGGTGAACGTCCGTTAATGTGTGAACAATGTCGCAAGATGGTGCGAGTTGGCGGCGGCGGCGGCGTTGACAGGGCATTACGTGCTAAGGGTGGCTTTCATGATTTCGCGTGAAACTTGTATGAGGAAGCAATCTTATCAGTCGTAATCTTCGGTCGATGCGCTTCGTTATTAGGTGCACGAATTCATTTGGAACTTGCTGTTTTAAAAATAATCATCTAAAGAAAGAAGTTAGAGTGACTGAAAACTTTAACACTAATTTTTTATATTTAATAATCATTTTTTAAATGTTTAATGCAACCATTCGGTTGTTATTCACACATTCAAACCTGCCCTCTTTCGCTAAGTTGTATTTCATGATACACAAGGTCAGAAGAAAACCTACTACACTTCCATATAATACAAACGAATTTCAGGCTCACGAGACGGCAAAAATGACCAGCGCATAGATAGCGTGAAACATAACGCGGACGTGTGAGGGTAGGCGAAAGAGCATCAGTAGCGGCAAAAATCCACAGGGGAAAACAAGCCCCACGTACGAGGGAAAAAGAATGTGGCGCAATGGATAATGGGAGACGAGAGGAAAAACTCGCTCTGGCAGTGGTGATTTTCGAGAAATTCGCATCCGCGCCGAAAAAGAATTGCATTTAATGCATCGTTTGCGTTGGCCACTGCTGAAATTCCCTCGGCCGTGCTAAAAGTTGTCACATGGACCGAAACGAGAAGCAGCTGGAAAAAATTCAGGAGAAAAAGAAGTCGGCTCTTTCTTTGTCGGCGAGTTACTCCGACACTTGACCTCTTCATCTTTGCATTTTTCACCGTTGTTACGAGTTGGCTACTCCTACCGCGCTGCTCCTGCTTCTACTGGAGAAGAGAGTCGTACGGAAAAAGGCCAAGTTGGCTTGTCACCTAGTGGTGACTTTTGATATTTACGTTTGAAAAATAAAGATTTTATTTTTTAGCGATTATTGAAATGTTCACAAAGATACATATCACAGTTGGTAACACTCCAGAATAGTTATTTTTATCCCGTCACAGCCTTTCTTGACCCAGTTAGCGGTGGACTTCCACCACCTTTGTGTGGAATTACCAATTTCTTTTTACCCTCGTGTTAACTGTGAGCCATTATCCGGTGAGGACATATTTTCAGCCCACATCATGTTGGTTAAGCCAACACTCTCTGCCCCCGAGAGGACATCGGTTCGCACCTCAGATTAGCGCTTCCTCCGGAGAAGGGCGCCTCTTCTTTCAAAGACCAACTCCGCGCCGGTAAGGCCGGTGTTCCCTGCGTAATGAATAGGGATGGCACCTTAAAGCCTCAGTAAATTTGAGTGTACTTTTTAAACCCCAATACTATTCCGCATTCGTCCAGGCTTGCGCCTGTAAGGCAAAGGAAAATTCGAAAATCCACTAAGGGAAATTCCGAAGAAAAACCCGTCTTGCAACAGTCGGTGCCCTGGGTACGGTCCCCGATGAAAAACACTCTGAAAAAATCCGACTGCCCTCACCGAGGATCGAACCCACGACCCCTCGAGCGGCCGAGTTTCCGCTAGCTAGGGCGTGCGCGTCAACCTACTGAGCCACGAACCGCTCTATATACGCTCCAGAATATACTAATTCGAAAATTGCTCGTAAATAAATAATTCAAGTTAACTACAATATCCCTAGTAAAAAGGTTCACGAATATTTGTCGAACGTCTAGACAATTTCGCTAACTCTGGCAAGCGATTTCAGGATCGGCTGGCCAAGAATCACAAACACTTATTTTCTTACGGTTTTTTACCAACGGCTGGCTGATCGTTGGTGATATTTTGTATAAACGTCAAATAAACTTCATTTACGGTACAAATAACACATTCACAATGTTATATTATTCATAATGTTATATAACTCTAAATAAAGTACATTATATTTATGATCATGGTCTTTTAGGGATATTATGTCAAATATGCCCTTATGATTGTCAAGGTAGGTCCTGATCGACAGTCATTTAGAATGAATAAGTATAATCTACCATCAATTATCGTGATTCTCGAATTTAACGTTTTATTCAAAATTGTCCAATATTGCGTCAACTATATATTTCCGCAACTGATATGAAGCTATATCTCTTGCAATTTATCCCAAACCTTGTGTCCCTTTATTAAATACTAAATCCCCACAATATTACAAACCTTCTATAATCCCATCAAAAGCCTCATATTACAGTTCCACCTTCGAAAAAAGAAGCGTGCTGCCCGATCCCGGAAACAAGAAAAGAAATACAGTAAGTAGTATATTCAAACGTTGACTTCCGAACCCCTACATACTCTCTGTTTCTCGATATAAAACCCATCGCAAACAAATAGACCGACACCAAATCCACCCTTTGCAAAGAGCATCAGCAGCATCCGAAAGAAAGAAGCGCGCGACTGCCTTAGCGGAGAGAATGAGAGAGAGAGGGAGGGAAAGAGAGACGAGTCCGGAAGAAATAATATAATACTGGGGGCTACGAATCCGATCGAGCCCGAGAGTATAGAACTGCGCCGGTGCTGCTGCGACAATAGGGTCGAAAGGACAAAGGCGGGGCGCGATAAGGAAACGGGAAGGCACGAAATTTCTACGTGCTCGACATGTACGAGCGAGCGAACGACGACCGGTTGGCTTTCGGATTTCGAATTCTGCTTTGGGCCGACACTCGATCAAGTTTATCCGTTGGAGAAAGCGCGGTCCCCGAAATGCAAATTCGACGGAGAAAGAAGAGAGACGGTGTAGCTGTCACTGGACTAATGAAGTGGCAACTAGCTGTTCGACTAGGAGTTGGGATAAGCTGCAGGATTTCCCTGGGACAACGACGTTTCGTTATTTATTTTGCCAAGGATGCGACGGAATTGAATTGTACTGGACGTGTGAGAAGTTTGGAGCTAGAGAGACAGAGAGGAAGGTATATAGCATGTCGTCGATAACTAGCGAAAATAGGTTTAAACCTTGAGTTCAATGGAATTATGATAATGTACGAAACAGTTTGCAGTCTAGCAGCAGCGAAGGTATTATAGTGCAAAGTGCAGAATGCTCAAAGTTGAGTGCGAATATCAATTTTGTTGTGTAATTTGCAAAAATTATCTATTTCCATTATTATAATTTGTTCTGCTTTTACTTGGTTAAATATAAATACAATTATTTGGAAATAAATTAGGATTATATATATAACGTTTTCCATAATGAAGCAATTTGCCGCAGTTGCTCGGCCCGGAGGGTATCAATTATTTCACATCAAAGTTTCGAAGGTTAATAGACAGAGTTATCAGCAGCTTAAAGCGAGAATAGCCAAGGTTTGGATACTTGCATGACCCAATATGTATAATGCAAAGTTGCTCGATAAACATCATACCCGACTAATATTGTAAGGTGCTCTATCTAAACTTTCGATTTTTAGACTGTAATCTTATTCTTCGAAATTTCATATAGTGATAGTCAGAGCAAAACGCTAAAATTTAAATAATTTATAGATTCAAGGCACGAAATCGCGATGAAAATTATTATCATTCCATCGAACGTTCGAACGAGCAGCAATCTTCTTTAAAAATTCACGCCTTCAGTTTTAAAAAAATGAAAAAGTAGCAACGTCAGAACAAGGCCAATAATCTCCCCTGCACTGCGGCGCTGTAAAATTCATACGAATTCCACGTCCTATTAGGCATTCAACTCCCAACCAATTTTTCTCTAAGGAATAGCGATAAGAAGCTCCCGCAGCTTGTAAAGGCGTCGCACAGGATGTAGAGAAAAAAAACATAAAACCAGGAGAAAGAGAGATAGTCGCGTATACACTCGGATCGATATACAGCGCGCGGAATACGAGAGAGAGAGACTCGAGTCGACGCGATTGAAGAAAGGTATAATCTATATAGACCGCAGCACAATGCGCCCGAGACGAGTCAAGCGCGTAGAGACGAACTGTCGATGAACCAGGGGAGAGCATGATCTATTCTTATTCTTTTTTACTCCAGCGGAAAACTCGGGTAATGATGACCTTAGAAATAGAGTGGAGTTTGTTAAGTCTGGAAAGCACTGAATTTTTGGTTCTTTATCATCGTCGGCGCGAGTGCGTGTGAAAAATTGAACGATGTTTCAAAGTGATTTATTGTAGAATTTCCTTTTATAGGCATCGGGCCATCGATTAAAAATAATGATTTAGAAAATACATACAAGACCTACTTTCATTATCGACCACCAGCAGTACGGAAAGACAGAAATAATGAACAGTATTGACGACCCAAATCGACGCTAATTAATTTTTTTTTCTTGATACAAGCGGCCAAATTACCCCAAAAATAGCAACCCATACCATCAGTATCTTATACGTTTGCCAAGTAATAAACCCATTAGTCCCTCGCGCCAATACAAGCAGCAATAAACCAAATGACCAGCCATTACACTCCAGCAGTCTGTCGACGTCCCAACAAATCGCGGACACCCCCTGCTGACATGCAAATCCGAAAAAGCTGGGGCTAATAATAGTCAGCCGCAGGCTAATAAGCGGCACAGCAGGAAGAGCCAGCAGTCGAACACGCTTCGACCTTATCGCCGAGATGAGATCTCGGACGCGCGACGAGGTCAAGAAGAGAGAACGCGCCGCCGGGAGCACTGCCAAGCAAGCAAGCGACCCCCTACTGTACAAGGCCGTATTCGAACTTGGCCCCGGGTTTGACTTTAAGCAGGAGAGCTACTGTGGGCAGATAGGTGAGATGATTTTTTCGTTCGTGAAAGAGGCTCGTTATTATATCTTAGATAATTGCAGGTTGTGAGGAGATAAAAAATGCTTTTTGATGGTGAACAACTTTCTCAGTTTCGAACAAGAATACGAGCATTCATGTCCCTCAAGACTTTCGAAATTCCATCACGTTTTCACATTATTCCATTTTTGAAAGACACCTCGAAAACCAAAAATTCAGCAACGGTATCGAGTGACAGCAAAATTCATCACATCATCGACTCACTTGAGCCAGTGAACTCAATATACTCCAGAGCGTTTGATAAACCCGAGTCCTCTCGCTCACGTCTCATATCCGCGCGAATCCTTCGTAACGCATCCGCGGTGTTTGCGTAACATGAGGCTGCATCGCTTCCGCCAACTTTGTCAGGCCGTTATTGTGTCTTCACCTATACACTGCTCTTCGCGCATTTTCTTGCTTTTTCGGCTGTATAGCGATTTATGAGAACAGTTTTGTTTCGATTCATGCGAGCGAATGAAAGCTCTCCGTCGATCATTTGTTTCGTGCACCGCCGTTTTTTTTTCCTCTTCGATTCGCCAATGCTGCTGTATAGTGTGTACATATAGAGCGCGAGTGAAGCGCGTCGTGCGATTAATCGAAAGGGAATGAGTCGACTAATTATGCTTTTGTTTGAGCTGGAGTTTGATTTATTAGCTCGATGTTTATTGCGGAAGGAGGAGGAGAGAGAAAAAAAACGCTCTGCACGCGCCGGAGTGATTAACCGGTGAATAGGCGTAGGAGGATTAGTTTGATGGAAATTTATTGGTTTTGGAGAGAGAGAAAGAGAGCCGCCGCGCGCGCAAATACGTTTAGCCAGCGATGGAATGACGTGCGATGGGAGGAAAAAATATGCTGCGGTAATTTCGTGCTTTTAGTTTTAATCTGGGGAGTTTACTTTGATCACCCGCTTGAGTATTTGGAACAATAAGTGGATTATTCAGCTGCGCGCGTAATTATAATCGGGTTATTTTCAACGTGAACAATGTATTTATCTATCGTTACTCACTATATATTATAAACTGCATAACATTGAATTACATATTGTGTCTGACCAATAAGGATCATACTACTTACTCAAGAGCGCAATTCATAATAATAATAATAATAATAATAATAATAATAATAATAATAATAATAATCAGCTGAGAACGTTCGTAGGTCGACGCATGTATCAAAATGTAAAAGCAACTTCGTACATTATACATTAAGTTTGATTAGCGCGATTATGAGCCAAAGCGTGTTATGAGCCCAGATTAATCAAAAGTAGCACATATACCTTTGACAGAGAAAATTACGTGCGTCGGCATCAAAGCGCTTTTGAATCAGTCTAAATAATTCCTTGATTAAGCACACAATCATGCTTAATGCACGTGACACCCGGAACGTAAACGTGAATCAGGGCCGCTTATATCGTGTCGCTGTAAGGTTGAATCAAGGGATTCTGCTAATTAATGAATGTAGTCGAAATATTTACGTTATATATAGTCCGTATATCGATGGCAGTTAGAAACGCGAGTAAAAGTGTCGTCGCGTTTGTCAAACGTCATGGTAGTGTGTCATCTTTAACAACCTTCAGAAAATGCGGAGTCACACTGATACAACATATTATATATTCAAATGGCTATCTAATTGTGACATATGAACTCTCTCACAGACAGCACTACGATACACTTCTCCAGATTCCAATTTAGAGCAACTAAAAATAACTCTGGTACCGCAATAATTTCACTTATTAATAACAATCACTGCAATCGCGTCCGGAGCACTCGAGAACATCCTAATTACTAAGCTCGTGCACACGGCCTCAGGCGCGATATTAATTAAAGATACTCAGCTGCGAATGTAATTATATGCCACCCAGAGAGAAAGAGAACGCGGCAGACGTGAAAAATGCTGCCCAGACAGCCGCGCGTCACAAAGACGCCGCCGTACACGTCGCATTGCACGTAAAGCCGAGAGATAAACTGAAAATAGAAACTTTTAGCTACGAGTCGCTGAAAAAACTAGAGAGAATTAAAGAGAGGCGAAACATCCATGTACGTGTGGGTGCAAGATACGCACTCGACTACTGTTGCTGCTACATTCCAGCGTTTCTTCATGATGCTGCGCAAGACAGAGGGATGCATAGTTAATGGCTTGTTTGATGGTATTGCGTTTGATGTGTCGAGTGGGGGGGGGGAGTTCGAGTACTCATCCGTCGGGTATTGTTGTGCCGTACAATTAGAAGAGTGGCCGTGAGTTTTTTGTGCGAGGATATTGTTGCCGGGAGCTATGTACCTTTATGATCGTTTCGTTGCAGTTAATTACGTTACTTCTTTAAAAAAGATTTAATTAAAAAGAAGAATATCAATTTAACGTAGATTCAATTAAAAAGAAGAATTGCGACTTCGGAGAATTCTTGAAAAGGAGAATGAAAAATTTGTCAAAAATGAAATTTCTCTATAGTATTCTATATTAGCAGTATCGGAACATTCAAAAGTTTCATTCCATCTGTAAAAGGGGATAGCAATTAGGTCAAAGTCAATGTTAGGTCAAAAAAATGCGCCATTATATATGTTCAAACAAACAAAAAATAATTGTCTAGAAGGTCTAGTACCATTAAATTTAGGCTAATTTAAAATGTAATATTTAAAAGATCAGAAATAAAAAAACGTTTTTAATTTTAATATTATATACTATTATACTGACTAAAGTTCCAACTACTGTCACAATTTACCTCCGTGTATACTAATACAATCCTTCGTATTAGTGCAGCTAATCGTGACCTCAAGAGAAAATGTCGAAAAAGCAGCTTGTTATACTCGAAAATTCAAGACGATCAAACACGTAATCAGGACGATTTTTCATATTTTATCTTGCTCCTCATCACGAAAAGCACATCTCTTATTCCCCCAACAGTCAGATCCCATAACAGGCAAAAGGCAACGTAAAAAAGCTACTGACATTTACGACGAAGAAAAATCACAAGAAATCCACCTTGTGAAGAGAGGGACCTTTTCTCGTAAAAAGCAGGCCATTCACACCCTTGCTGCTGCAACGCGCATACACACGACGGGGGTGGCTGCAGCATATAATATTCATGAGAGGCTGATTTCGTCATAGTCTCCAGTTCTCGGAATTCACACACACGTACGCAGCCATTTTTTTTTTCGTTTCCGCATGCTTTTTTTCAATGAAAACACGCGTGCTAAATCAAAAAAACGCATGCGCTTGCGTTTTTCGTCGAGAGGATTGTGCGTCGGTCGATGGTTACGCTTTTTTGAATTGAGAGAGAGAGAGAGAGATTTGGTATAATGGAAGGAAAGATGTAGGGCCGCTGAATAAAATAGCTCGAACAACTGTGAGCGCGAAACGTTGTTTAAGCTTTTAGCGAGGAGAGCTTGATTTATCATGCCTCCGAGCTTTTTTCAATTTTTTGCTGCGGTTTTTTCGTAAAAGAGACGGTGTAACGGAGCGCATTCATCACGTAATGCTTATTCGATCTTCTGTATGAAATGCCATTAAAACACACACACACGCACTCACTCACGTGTGTGTGTGTGTGTGTGTGTGTGTGTGTGTGTGTGATTAACGGTATATTTTGACGAATTAAATCTTGTGTAACTTTGAACATCCATGTATTTTTCGAGATTAATTTAAGCGGTTTTTTCAATGCAATATAATCAAGGGGCGCGGCAGCGTCGCGTTGGCAGGAAAAAGTACGAAGTACGGTTCGACAACGACGCAACCCTAATAAACTTTAAAATTGGGCTGGGTTTCCTAACCTTAAAAAAAATTTCGATTGCATTTAAATTATTAGTATTATATAAATATATTAACCTAATCTTTCATTTTTAAAAAGATTCATACGAAAATATTACGTTATTAACTTAATATTAAAAATTTGCTCGGTATATTTCTTTTCGTTCATTCTCTCCCGATATTTTTCATCTCCTCCGATCACGTGACTTCCGGTGAGTATATTACGTATAAACCAGTGGTTACAGTAATTAATATACTTTACCGACATTCGTTTGCTACTATGATGACGATTATAATATGTGCGATGCGATCAATGTCTAAAACAATAGTAGCTTGTTGTCTATTGAATAAAGATTTCATGAAGTACAATATAGCAAGGAGAATATGCTTTGTAAAATGTGTGAAATCTTCAAAAGTATAAACCTTGGCAAGAAAAAGACTAATAAAAGTAGTGAAATCTCTAAATATAAAAATGTCAAGTACATTTTTTTTTCTTTTTTTTCTGCTATACTGATTATATCTTAATAAATTTTGTAAAATTAAAGTTAAAATTAGTTTTCCCAAGAAATAATATTTTAATGCGTATAGCAAAAAAACATGTACTTGCCATGTGT
>UCOJ01001099.1:0-43782 GCA_900474305.1 Cecidostiba fungosa | reverse complement strand
CTCGCGCGCGCACACGCGCCACGCGGCAAACGGCGTACACGGCTCTTAGCCGCTCGGTACAACTGCTATACAGCTGTCTGGCGCTCGCTCGCTCGTCGGTCGCCCAGTCGCGGTAGCAGCGCCGGCTAGTTAAGCCGATCCACCACGTTTACTTTCTTTTTCCTTTTTTTTCTTTTTTTTCTTCTCTCAATTCCACTGTCAACGATCGAACGACTGCATACGCGAAACTATACGAGAAATAAAACGAATCGGTGACAGATAAAGCTGGACATAGCAGCGTGCATCTTTTTCGGCCCGAAGCCGAAATAAGTGAGCGTGCGCGAGTAATGAGGCAGAAGAGGATGGAGCTAGGATTCAAGTTCGGAATGACAGCAGCGCGGGGAGAGGAGTAGCTCCGGTTTTTCGAGGAAATCGTCGACGACATGTCTTTCTGCAGAATAACCGGGAGGAGCCGGGGCCTCCCCAAACCGAATTACTTTCCGCTGCTGCCGCCAATCAGTCCAGCCGACGCCAAACGATTCTGTCGGATAACCGGCAAATCCTACGGACTGCCGACCCACCACTACATTCCCGTGGTACTAGGATTCCACAGCGGCAGCAGCAGCAGCAGCAGCAAGGAAGGCAAGAACAAGAGGTGCAAGATCACGACGAAATCATCGGACCTCTCGCCAGCTCACCACTACGCGGCTGGCGGGCTGCTGCTGGGAGAGAAGAAGAAGCACGTCCTCATCAAGGACTACCGCTACGTCTTTCCGGTGCTCGACGGCGAGAGCGAGCACCAGACGGTTCTGCGAAACTTGCTGCAGTCCAAGGAGCCGAGCGGCCAGGCGGAGGATAACTCGAGGTACGTCTACACCGTGGCCGAGCGCAGATGCAGCCTCGTCTTCCCGGCTGGGCTGGAGGCGGCCGTGAGAGACGGCGACGTCCGGGACGTGATGCTCTCGAGAGACTGCGATACCGTTCTCCTGCGACTCAAGCAGGGCAAGAACGTCTCGGTCGACTTTCGCGATCTCGACGAGTTGGACGAGCTGTACGACGGCTTCGGCCCCAGGGACGACATCCTCAAGGAGCGCGAGAAGCAGGAGGCCGAGAGCCGGAAGAGGAGGAAGAGGCGACAGGAGGGCCTGAGCTACGCCAAGAAGATTTTCGAGGACAAGGAGAAGGCCGCCGAGGAGGAGGAGCTCAAAGTGGCCAAGCAAGTCAAGCTGAGAAGCTTGCGCGAGGAGCAGCTGCATCTGCATCGGAATGCGGATGACGAGAAGGCCGGCGCGCTGTTGGAATGGAAGCAGGTCGGCGTGACGAGGCGGGGCGAAGAGAACTCGACGAGGCGCATCAGCCTTGTCGCCAACTCCAAGGGCTGGAGGGAGGTGAAGAGACCCCTCGACGTCTCCCTCGACTGGAACAATATCGACAAGATGAGCCGCCGAGAGCTGGGCATGCGGCCCCTCGTCGCGGAGCTGCCCACTCCCGTGCCGATCGAGCCGCTGGAGCCGCAGACGAGCCCGCTCGGATCTTACGACGCGCCGGTGTCGGAGGAGACCGGCGGCTTCGATGCTATTCCAGTCCTCGAGCCGTTCGTGCCACTGACGGCCGAGCCAGATGCCTCCGTGCAAGAGGCTTGCAGAAACATCGGGCCGGAAGCTCTCGAGAGCACCTCGGACGTGAGCAGGAAGTTTTCAGCAGCCGGCACGGAAGCCCTGAATTCGCTGCCGAGAATAGACGAGATACCCAAGTTGCTGGAGCGCATGCAATCGTCGGCCGAGAGCGCCGAGATCCACGGGGTCCGAGGATTGAGGCTGGACATCGAGTCGGCTCAGAGATTCGTCGCGGGTCAAACCATACGGAGCCCTCGGGGCGAGGCTGACGTTTTCGTGCCCGGACAAACGCTGCGAACGCCAAAGGGAAACGTCTTCGTTCCTGGCCTCACCGTTCACACGCCAGACGGCCCTCTGCTCATCCCGGGACACATCGTCGATGTTCACGAGGACGACAAGAAGCAGCTCACAGCTCCGGTTTTCGTGGCTGGACAGACGCTGCCAACCAGTCTGGGGGAGAAGTTTGTGCAGGGTCAAACGATCCACACGAGCGAAGGCGCCAAGTTCGTGCCCGGGCAAACCGTGCTGACCAGAGACGGCCCCAAGTTCGTGGCCGGACTAGTCGTCAAGGACAATCAGTTTTTGCCCGGTCAAGTCGTCGGCACGGAACAAGGTGCGCAGTTTGTGCCGGGGCAGACGATGACCGACGAGTTGGGCCAGCAGATCTTCCTTCCTGGTCAGAGCTACTGCGATCGAGGCAACTGGGAGTTCATGCCTGGACAGTCCGTGAAAATGGAAAACGGCGCGCACAGCTTCGTTCCCGGCCAGACGATCTTGACTTCCGATGGCCTTCAGTTCGTTCCTGGCCAAAGCGTCATATCCGAGGCCGGCGAATCGCATTTCGTGCCGGGTATGACTGTAGAGTGCCCCGCCGAGCAAGGCGGCCATAAATTTGTCAGCGGAATGACGCTCTCGACGCCGCAGGGTCCGCGATTCGTCCAAGGGCTAGTGGTGAAAACAGCAGCAGCAGCAGCAGCAGCAGCAGCAGGGGAGCCTGCATCGGAGATGCTCTTCGTGCCGGGAGTGAGCAGGATCGATGAAGAATCTGGATTCCAGTTCGCCGTTGCCAAAAGCTTTGACGACGTGAAATTCTCTGCAGCCGGGCCTTCCGGGATTCCCATTGATCCGAAGACCGCCAGTGCCGTGTCGGGAGCGCAAGCGCAAACGGAAATATTTGGTCATATCGTTCAAACGGAAGCGGGCGTGGAATTCATACCGGAAAGTGTCAAGAGATTCTCTCGAGGAAAGAAGATGGTCCCGGGCCAGTTGGTCAGAAGCAAGGACGGCCATCGCTTTGTGCCAGGTGTCATGACCGAAGACGGCTTCGTACCGGGTCAAATTGTCCACACGGAAGCAGGAGAGCAGTTTGTGCCTGGGCAGGTCGTTGAAACGAGCAGTGGAGCCAAGTTCGTGCCGGGCCAGATGGTCGAGACCAGATCGGGAAGCAAGTTCGTCCCTGGCCAGACGATCGACACGCCAGATGGTCCTCAATTTGTTCCCGGACAAATTGTCGAGACCAAAGCGGGTCCGACCTTTATTCCCGGGCAGGTGATCTCTACCGAAGATGAGGGTTCTCGATTCGTTCCGGGTCAAGTGGTCAACACGTCGGACGGGCCGCACTTCGTTCCCGGCAGAGTCGTAGAGTCGACCGAGCACGGGGTCATCTTTGTTCCCGGCCAGATCGTGCAAACGGAGGAGGGTCCAAGATTCGTAGCACCAGATCTGATAGATACGCCGGAGGGAGAGCTGGAATTTTCTGTGCAAGGCTTCGAGGTGACGCCGGAAGAGCTCAGATTGCTCAGACCTCAGCATTTGCAGTACAATGCGTCGACTCGAGGCTACACCGAATCGAGCATCGACGCCAACATGTTGAAGCAGCTGTCCGACGCTGGTTTGACCATAGGACGAAGCACGTCCTCCAAGATACCGAATGTCGCCATAGACGTGGATCCCAAAGCCGTTGATCTCGACCACGCGATTGTGATAAGTGAGAAGCTGGGTTTTCACGGAAACGCGGCTGTGAAAATGGCTCAAGTGGTCTCGACCATAGCTACCTTGGCGGACAAAATAGTGCAGCAGCAGCAGCAGCAGCAGCAGCAGCAGCAGCAGCAACAAAGCTCCTCGAGGGCGTTTCAGTATCACAGTAGCCACAAAATTCACACGATGAACGGCGGCAAATCGAAAATCATAGCTGCCGTGGAAGCGTACCAGGAGGAAATTAGCACGGCCAGCGAGGCTTGGGTACAGGACGCGCTCAAGTCCACGTTGGCCATCGCAGTGATGGCGCTTACCGACGAAAATAGCGACGATAAGCTGCAGGACGATGAGGCGAGTGCCGGGACGGAAAGCAGCAGGCGCGACGCTGTGTTCTCGGCTATCGGCGAAGCCTTGACAGTCATGATGAGTCACAGCAGTGTGCCTCTTGACGATTTAGTCGAGGAGTTTTTACACACCGTGCTGGTGCCGGAAAAAAGAAAATCGATATGTCAGTCGGTGATCGTGGACGCGAGTGACAACAAAATCGACATACTGAAATCGACGCTCATGGCGCATTCACTGAAGGACCAAGTGGTTCTCGATCGTCTTTCCCAGATTCTCGAGGAAGAGAGCGGAAGCGACATGATTGGCTCGGCGTTCAGAGCGGTTTCCGAAAAAGATCCGAGCCTGATCTCCCGAGTCTTGGAGCAGGTTTCCCAACGGGTGCCCCACCTGCACACGGAGAAAGAGGCGGCCGAAGCCGTCCACAAGGCCATAGTCCAGGTCGTTCGAGAGTACAGCGAGAGCAGCCTCGAAGAAATATTCAACAACAAGGAAAGTGGCGTCGTTCGCGAACTGATACTGCAGGCTGTCGGCTTGGCCAGAGCACTCGGCATGCCAGCCACCGCGAGCAGCCTGCTGTCCGTGATCAGCGATCCGGATTCCACGAAAGCTTTGGCAAGCGACAGGGTGGCCTTGGACATACTGAAAAGACTGACCATCATGAGAAAGCTGGCCGAAGCAAAGCCGCAGCTCGTCAATGCCTTGGGCGCGCTGGGCAGCAACTCGGAGAAGGCTAAGAGTGACCCCTGCTTGCGAGCTCTAGTCAGAGAGAGCGCCGCACTGATGATCGTTCCCGAGGAAGTGCCCCTCGAGTCCTCGACGGACATACCGGCCTCCCTCCTGTGCGCGGAGAACACCTTGGCCATGGAGGAGTTCATGATGCGGCGAAGCCGCAGGCCGTCGGCGACCTTTATGATTTTGAAGCAGGGCTTGCAGGCCGTTGTGCCGCGAGAGGCCGCGAGATCGGTGTTAACCGGCCAAGTGGCCTACACCCTCGTCGACGAGCAGGGCATCCAGCATTTCGAGCCGTTGCACGTCTTCTCGGCTCTGAGGCTGAGCAAACCAGCCGCGCATCGTTTCTCCATGTACTCCTGTCCCGTGGCTAAGACGAGCATGGTGGAAGACGACGGCGAAATCGAGAGCAGCGATTTACCCTCGACGTACAACGGCAGTCTGGACGAATCTTTTATTAGCGCCGAGAGGTGCAAGAAGCACGAGTCCAACGGTATTGACCTTTCTAAATCGGACCTCCACACTCTCGAGTATAGATCTGTTAGCAGAGAAAATACGCCGAGCTTTCGCAGAATCAGTAGTCTGCGTCAAGACAACAATAATCGGGTAAGAATAATCACTGTCCCAGTAGGCGATTCGTTTCTCGTTACAAGCTCGATTTTATAATTACAATACGATATATGATTTTTAAACGAAAAAATTACACCATCACCTATTATACATTTCAATCATCTCTGATGTCGACTGTTTTCGCAAAAACAGTGCGTTTCTCGCTCGCATTTGTCAAGAATAAACAAAAGCATCAAATTAGCCTATTGTTGTTTTTTACTATTACAGAAAGCAGAAAACTTCGTGGTAGTCAAGGATTACGCGGCTGAGGGCGAGAGCGCGGGCTTTTCCGTCAACGTAGGGGACATCGTCGAGGCCATCGAATTTGCAGCCGATAACTCAAAGTAAGAAACCTGCATCATCATCAGTGCGTGCGCGACTTGAACTCAATATGAAGGAAAGTCAAACAAACATTCAAGTTCGCTGGCTCATCACTTTAGAGTCGTTCGGCATTCGCGCAAGTTCTGAGTCTGTCTTCTATTTTGGTGGCGCGCATCTCCTCCTCCTCCTTCTTCTTTAAGAAAAAGAAATATACGTGCACAATAATGTACAATGAGTATTAGGTGTTACATGCCTCCAAGCAACAGATAGTGTGTACACGTAACTTGCATCCGAGACAGCACCACAAGCCTGACTATCGGCAAGGTCGGCATATAACCATCGTCAGGATCGTTGCCCCGTCGTTTTCGCGAAAATTTTCCTGCCCGCGTACGGCCACACTTGTCTAACTTATTTTTATGCTCGAATGTATTTTGAAACACAAAAGCTTCTTGCGAAATTCACGCGCGAAATATAACGGCGCGAGTCATGAACGAGACTTTTAAAGTTATGATGTCTAATCGTGCAAGCACGTCAGGGCAAATAATCCAGTCCTGCAATTGCACGTTTGATAAAAATTTGTCCGTCGTCGGGAAAAAAGCAAACAAAGGAACCGCAGCATCATCGCAGCGCTGCACGAATTATCGGCCTGCGGATTATCAATTTTTCACGCGTTATTCCGCGCCGGCGTCTCTGGCTTTCCAGTAAATCTATTTTTGCCTCAACTACTCCCTAGAGTCGCAGCGGTTTCGAGTGGCAACGCTCGCCGGCAAATTTTATACACCCTGCGCTCGCATTGTCGCTTCTCATGCACGCGGGTATATAGCGATGCGGATTTTGTTGTCTCATTGTAGGGAGGCAAAGATCGACGGGAGCTTCGACATCGGCGAGATCGAGGATCGACTGGACAATTCGGCGGCTAGACACAAGCTGTCGGTGCGTCCACGACGAAAATACGCGGATTCTCGCGCTCAGCTAATTTCTCGCGCCTCCTCAAGGTGGGTCAAGCTTGCAAGCTTCTGATGCCGTATTATACGCCTTGTACATCGGGAAGCTTTCAAGTATCACTGCGCACCGGCTTTATTTTTACCTTTACTCTATACTCCTGCGCTTTATACACTCATCTTTGGCTTTTACTCTACATAACGCTGGAGTGACGCAGAACGGAAGAGCGACGCGCCGCCGAGGAGAAAAGCCAATGACCTCGCGCGAGCTTTGCCTCATGCTATACGCACTCCCGCCTACTGCGCGCTCGTATTCGAATATAGAGACACACCGCCGGCTGATGTGCTTTATTAACTTATTACAAATTATAAATTACAAATTACAATGGCTTCAATTATTCATACTACTACTGTTATTTTCTGTGCGATTGTTTTTATTAACAGAGACAATGCGCTTATTTTATTGACTTATTGCACACATACCCAAGACGCTTTTTCAATCCTTCACCTGCGCTACATTACACTCCCAATACTTTTACAAACATTTGTGTACCATCTAAATTTAGGCAACTCCATTCATTGCTGTCGCATACATTTATGTGCGAAACCATTATACCCTGCAGATTTAAGGCATTTGGCGTGGCTATAGTACTTGACATTCAAGTCGCGTGCTTTTTGCAGCCGAATATTCGGGCTGAACTACTGGGAATGCTCTTTCGATCTTTAGGGGTACTTTGGGATTCGTCTCGCTTATTTATTTTTTTTTTATAATCTTTAATAATTTATAATCAGGACTGTTTAGTTTAGCCTCGATTCGAGAGAAATAATTCATCTTTTATTGGCAATTCATTGTAATTTATGCTGACGGTAATGACGATAAAACTATCAAACGCGTTCGAAACGTTAATTTATTTTGCATTTTCGGCTGCTCGCCAAAGTGTACTTGGAAACGAAATCTATTGCATCGGTAATGATGCAGGCGACGAATGCATCACCTCTTTCAAATCGTTCGAAGCAAGCATTTTTTAAACATTAATTCGTGCATTCATTCAAACGTGAGCTTTAATCTTTATTGCGTTTCACAGCATCTGAAACAATTCTTTGCACGTGCAATATAATACTTAATTTCTGTATATATAAACGAATAACCACTCGTCTGTGCACTAATTCATTTCATTACCTGTACAGGGCACTAGTCCGCAAAGTTGACGGCAAGCAAGGATGGCTTCCGATGTCAATTTTAATGCAAACGGCGCTCAGCGAAGACACTTCGACGGGTCAACACAAACCCGAGGATTCACGTTTCAGACGAGAGTAAGATCTCAGCGCTATTGTATAAGCTCATTTCTCATCCCTGTGCGTATCAATCTAAATCTTCGATTAAAAAATCGTCGAATTTTAGGGCCGTCATCAAAGAATTGGTTGAAACAGAAGAAGAATTCGGACGAGATTTACAACTGGTTGTGGAGCGATATCTAAAGCCACTTGACAATCCCTCCGTGCCACGCGCAGTGCGTGATAACAAGGAAATCATTTTCACAAATCTCAAACAAATAGCGGAATTTCACAATACGTAAGTAGTTAGTGGTTCACTCGTGCCTACATACACAAAAGTAAACCATTATACAAACAGACGCATTTAGCATTTTTGCATATACCTATAGTCAAGACAGAATATTTCTTGCGACGTTAAATACAAAGATAACAAAGATGTCTACTTTATCGATATCTGCATAGATATATGATGTATCATAGTAAAGTATTATAAGGGCACGAATGTTACAAAGCTAAAAAATATTGAAAATAATGTCTGGAAACTCGGGCACAAAACAAAATGCAAACAAATGATTAAATTGAATTGAAATTTTGAAAAATGTCAAATTAATTTTTGAAACGCGAGAACACATTATTATTATTATCCTTAATTCAATACACATGTACACGTACACAGTTCAGCTCAACAAAAACTTTTTCTCTATTAGATCTCGATGTAATCGGCGTAAGTCAGTATTTGTGTGTTTTTGAATTTGGATTTTTTTCATCACCACACCCGTAGACCGAGAATTCGTATATACATTTTATTAACTTATTCGTCCATTTTTCCACAATTCACTTTATAATTTACGTCATCATATATTTTACAATCCGCCATTGCTTTAATTTACCCTGATCATTGGAATTAACGTGAAACAAATTAAACTGATGTTGGTATTTGAGATAGAGCATGTGTTTTTCTAGTCCTAGTTTAAAAAATCCATCTCATCTGTTTGCGTTTGTATTAAAAACCAGAAAAGAAAGTCCGAAAGTGTCCGTGCTCGGATGATGTTTTGTGTCGAGTTTGCCCGAAATGCAATAAAAAAAAGGTTTTAGCACGTAAGCGTGGAGTGACCTTGGCACGACATTAATTCCGGCCTTACTTAGATCGTTTGGCAGGGTCTTAATCGAGGGTGTCAAATACTATGCTGATCAGCCACGTATGCTCGGCAAGACTTTTCTGAGACTGGTAAGTTTCTATCCCATTTATACCATGTCTTCATAGTGCAAAGAACACAATAGCAAACGTTAAATTAAGAAAGCGATTAAAACGTATGACTTTTCTTCAAGGAAAGAGATTTTGACAAACACGTGGCTTACTGCAGAGATGAACCCATAGCTCAAGACTTTCTTCAGTCAAACAATGAAGTGCGAGAATATTTTGAGGTAAGAATAAAACTCGACACAGTCACCCGTGGACACACAACTTTATTCAACGTTATGCAACATAGGCTTTTTCTTTCCTCTTATTTATGTGTCCTATAACGTAATTCAAAGTTTGAGGAATTGATTTTAATACCTGGCTTAGTTGATCAGGAGAGTCAACAATAGAAAATCCATCTTCTTGATTGACAGTGAAATTTATGTATAAGATTAATCCTTGTTGAGTATCGTTCCCATTCCCGCCTAACGTTATAGATGGAAAATTCGGAAGATCTGATATTTGCTTAATATCACTATTACCTACTTCGGACTTATTGATTTTAGCTGCCTTTACATCGCTATATTTGACTTTAGGGACATTCTTGATTTTCTTGATCCTCGTTCTCAACATATTCGAAGCATTAGAGCTGTAAGGAGTCTTGATTTTTGTTTCAGAATCCTTCACTGGATTGTTCAGGTTGCTTAAGTTATTGTCATTTTCAATATTCAACGAATTATCTTTTTCCATGTTTAACCTTTCCAAAACAACTTCTGATTCATTGATATCTGTATCGTTTCGCAAGTACTGGGTATATTCTCCTGGAAAATTTTCCAATTTCTCAAGTTTTTCTACGATACACTTCTTTTGTTCGTCTCTGACTTTTTTTTCCAGTGGCACAAGATCGGTTACATCAGACAAATGACATTTCTTAAAGGCATAGAAGAACGCCTTTTCAATAATGCGAATTTTGTCTTTGTTAAATTTCAGCTGCTGCAACATTCTCCTTCCTCTGTGGTAATTTTGCAAATCGTACGGTAATTCGTCATCTTGAAAAATTCTTTTAATGATTGTTGACTGCTCATCAGACAAATTGCTCCGACGAATCTTAGTCGAGAAATTTTGTTTGTCAACAAAAACTTCAACTGCCGTTGACAACGCCACTTCTTTACACTAAAAAGCAAACGTTTCGTTAAAAAATTATCATTTGAAATTCATAAACGGTTAGGCTTACCATTAGAAAAATGAGATTTAAGTGAACTAGATCCGAGAAAAGCGTCATTGTTACTACACTGACTGCCGCAACCCGTAACTAAAGGAAATTTTTCATGCTGCACAGTTCTAATGCGGTAATAAAAAATTGCTTACATTCCAACGATTGTACGCACTAAAATTGTTGGCTATCGTGTAACATCGATCTGAATTTGAGTTTTTTAAAACTCGTTCAATATCTCATTAAGCAATTCCATAAATTTGTAAATATTTTTTTTTTCAATGAACGTAATATCGCATATAAAAAATCTTAATCATATACAAATGTTAAAATTCGTACTATAATCGTTCGTCGGTAACTAAACGGCAAACAACTAGGAAGTGTGATAAAGCAGATTCCTAACTTTTTGACAAACAACTTTATTAATAACTAAGTGTTCATTTGTTTGATCAACTTGTTTTCCATATCTATTTCTATGCCAATGACTAATTGCAGAACAATTCTTTCAAGCAAATTATTATGTTCCAAGTTCTCTATAAAATGCTTGATATATTTCAGAACTGGTAAAGTTAAATATTTCACCTGCAAGCAAAGAAAATCTGAAATATGCATTTCCTAAATATAAAAAAAATCTGTGAATCATCAATGATTGTTTTTGTTTCATCACCGCTATTAACACATTACTTACACAGTATTTTTGCACAAATGGCCGAAAATTTTATGAACATTGCTGGTATTATCGTCAACAAGCTATTTAAAGAAAAAATATATCGGAAAAATAAAATTCTTGTTCACTAACGTGGCGACAAAACGATCATGGAAAAGAGAGGAAATGTAACATTGCATAACAGCGGGGGCACATGGGCGACTATCCAGATACCAAAATAGCTTCGTTTATTTTAACATGGGAACATTTTGTGACTTTTTCCTCGCACAACTTTTCGTATCGTTTCAGGGTTTGGCTATATGACTGAAGCGAAGTAAAAAGAAAAAAATGAGAACAAGTAGCAAATATTTTGCGATATATTTTTTACTCTCTCTTGATTTGGAATATATAGCTCAACGATTCTCTGTCGAATCTTTTATTTCACTAAATTATTTTTATATTATTCAGCTCGCGAAGATAACTTAAAAATAAATTGTACGCCATAATCGTCTCTGCCAACTACTCAAGCTTTTTAAATAAATCTCAAGTGTATCTTAAAGATTTTTAGCGCATAATAAGTCGTTCCAAACTTTGCGCAGGGTAAATGGGTAATTTCGAACGTTTCAACTCAACTTGGATATCCAATAACGGCATAATAAGCGGCCGCTATCTAGCAGATGAAAACGAACTGAATAGAAAGAGTCCGGGAAAAGTCTAGCACGGAAGCTTGGTGGCAGTAGTATATAGGTATTATGACGCGCCGCAGCTTTTTGGAACGTCGCATCACGCCTTGGAAATTAGTTTTCGTCTGCCTCGCGGTCACCGAGTCTTTGGCCAAGATTAGCCCTGGCCGAATTCCCCTCCCACTTTTGCGCTCTCCCTACACATCGTATCTCTCGAGTCCCTCTCTTATAGTACCTATACGTGTGATATTTTTCAAGCCGGGATTCACGCATCAAGCTATTTTCCATATTATCCCTATAGCTAAGGTGGGGCGCGCGCGTTTTGTCTTATTTTAAAATTCGACTCAAAGTCAAGTCGCTCGGCGAGAAGAAGAAAAGACGAAAAGCCAATAAATATTTATACCTATAGGCGTCCACAGCTCGTATTATAGTAGGATTACTTAGGCGCCCCTTCTTTCGGCCGAGTGAGACTCTGATGCGAGAGTAGGGATTTCGCTAACCACCAGCTGCGCGGCGCTTAGATCCGAATGTCGAAATGAGAATGAACGCGGTGAACGCAGTCTGCGAGTAGCGACTACACGACGTTGCCTCCGCCGCCCGTGCTTGCCTTCACAAACAGAGCTAGGGCCTACCTCCTTGTTTTACTTTCGCCGACGGAGACAATTGTTATTCGTCTCTCAGTCGGAGCTTGATTGTGCGCGCACAGGTGTGTTGTATAAAATTGTGTACCGACGTTTTTAAAGTGCCTGCGTGATCTGATTTTTTCTTCTTTCATTTGCAGTTGCAAAAGTCACGCTGGACTAAAAATACCGATATATCAGGATGAAGCATTATAAATAGATTTTCATATTTTGTATGTTTTGAAACTGTGCCAGATATCCTCTCTGTCTGTCTGTCTGTCTCTCTCTCCAACGATACTCGGAGGCAAAAAAATCACACCACTACATAATACTTGCATTAACAACAAGCGAATGGAGAGCTGACTCTGTGTCTTTTTGTGTTTATCAAGGAGCTGAGCCACAAACTCGGGGACGACAAAAGCGTGTCGGAGCACCTGAAGCTCCCGATTCAGCGCATCAACGACTACCAGCTCCTGCTAAAGGTACTAAGTAATGACGGTTATTTATAAAACTTGACACTTTCAATACTTGGTAAATACGATTTATGCCTTTGGATTTCGTCCAATATCGCGCGGGCGATTGCTCGGAGAGAAAGAGAGAGGGAGCGAGTGAGAGCAGCAAGCTCATCGGTAGATCGTGTTACCTACAAGCTGCTCGCGCGATTCGTCGGACAGGAAATTCCCCCGTGTACTACAATCGTGCACACATACGCACCCCAACGTTTTTCTCTATCGGAAAACATGTCGTGCGTGTTATAGAAAGTCGAGACGGTCCGGTCGCCGGAAGCTGCACCGACTGTGCATAACGTGTGTGTAATGTAGTGTACGTTTATGCACACGACTCGAGTGTGCGCGATCGCGTGGGAGTCGCTCGGATTCAGCGCGCTAAAATTGGCTCGGATCCCGATCGGGGTTCGCCCATTGAATTTTTTTTTATTCCGATGTATAATATGAGGTGCAAATTGCTGCGCAGGAGCTGGTCAAGTACTCGACTCGCTTGGGCGAAGATTGCGACGACCTCCAGAAGGCTCTGGAGTTGATGCTAGGGATTCCCCATCGAGCAACCGACAACAAGTTCATCAGCAACATCGAAGGATACAAGGGCAACATCCATAAACTTGGTAGATTGCTTACTCACGTCAGTACTGTATACACATTACTATATATTATAATAATATTAATGAGGATAATTGTCGTAAGAAGACTCGCGATTTTGAAAAGCAGAATGTACTTCTGGATTTTGACAATTTTTGTAATATTCAAACGCGATGCAGGAATGGTTCACCGTCACGGATAAAGAGGGAAAGAGCAAGGAGCGCTACTTGTTCCTCTTCAAAGCGCGGATACTCGTTTGCAAAGTCAGGCGCATATCCGAGGACAGGTCGGTCTTCGTACTCAAGGACATCATTAGGGTGAGTGTCACAGAGAGTATAATAATATATACTTACGTGCTATAATACGTGCTTCACAAACCGCCTCAGCTGCCCGAGGTCGAAGTCAAGGATCACGCGGAAGATCAGCGCAGCTTCGAGCTACACCTGAAACCGTCAGCTGGTCAGACGCCAGGCTACCCGATAAGCCTCTCGGCCCACAAGGACGCAGTCAAGTCTGCCTGGCTCAAGGAGATCCGCCAGTACGCCAGCGATGTCGTAGCTCTAGCCGAGCACGCCGCCGACGATCTACAGCTAACCAGCGAGCCTACGGACGAGCAAGGAAGCAAGGAAGCATCACAGCCAGGCGACATGTCTCGCCGATACTCTTCCAGTCGCTTTAGCGCCTCTTCGAGACTCGTCGAAGGTCAGTCGCACTCTCGGCAACGATTACATATGCAACGAGAGCCGCACGCGCACACGACCTAATATTCTGTATTCCTCCCCTTCCTTGGTCAGCAGAGTCATCATATTCGAGCGTATCGAGCAGCCGAGTGACAGCCGCCGAGGTATCCTCGTCGTTCGCCGCAAGCTCGGTCACGAGCAGCCAACAGTCCTCCTCGAGTACTGCTCAACGAACGGCCATTTCCGGCATCTCCGGAGGCGCTTCCTCCAGCGACGCTGCGGAGACGAGGACCGCCAGGTTGGCCCTGTCGACCAACGACGCCGGCAAACCCCAGTTCGAGAAGCCGATCGAGGGATGCCAAGTGGAACGTAAGTTATTTGACAACCAGCTTTTTCGTCAACTAGACGTGAACTAGAGCCCCGCCGACACCCCCATGGTCAAATATCATCGACACGATATCACGCCGAGCATCATTTTATTTTCCATATATAAATGACTCGCTCGCAATTGATAACGAACGAATGACATTTTATTATTGAGAGTATTGTATATAGGTAAATGTAAAGATCCGTTTTTCCTGTTCTAGCATCACGAGCAAAATTGGCTATGTTACACGTCATAGGTAAAGTCAAACGTATAGCGTGTATCGCACTTATTGCTCATCGTCTTTCTATAATAATTATACAATCGCACTACTTATCTACCTTGTATTCTTTTCATTTTTTTTCCTTTTCTCTTCTATCCGCACACTTTGGATACTGTGCACTTTTCATATGTCGTTATATTTACTATATGTTATACAATAATAGATGTTGAGTATTTCTTGTTTAACTACTTTTTTCAACGTGGCTTCTCGACTGTAAAATAAACGCTTATGTATAAACCATGTAAGAAATAATTAAGGCATCGTTGCTTCGATGTTACACCTACTACTGATGTGTAAAGACGCTTCCCCATCTTGCTGATGTTCATTCATACAAGCTCATGTCGATTATTTTCTTTTTCTTAATTCTCTGCAGCAGTATACTTTATTCACGCCCATCACTATCGTTCAAACACATAAACATTACACGCTCACTTATTGCGATCGCAATATCGCTACAACTGACACACATATATTCTCACATCGCACAGACATGAAACGAGTAAAAACACTACTGATGGTCGGTTACCGAACCAGTTCTTCAAATACACACAGATACATGCCTGCACAGTCGGTTTTATTTTTTTTAGAATACTTGTATTTTTTATCTCTCTGTACACTAATAACGCTGCTGCACCACCGCACCGCAGCGAATACAATTTGTAAATATCGTAGAAATATATAGAATAACCTACATATCAGCTGCATACAGTACATATGTAGGTACAGTTAATAGACGTTAACTGATCGAATTTTCATTTTTTTTTCTCTAGGGGCATAGTGTATGCTGTGTGTATATATACCGCGCATCAGTGTTCTATTTACGTTTAAAAAAACATGTGATATTCATTCATGCAAAGCGCATAAAATTTCAAATACATCATATATATATATATCATTATAGTTTTGTTAACTCGCTTTGTCCAAGTCCTGCAAGTCCTCGTGTTCTAAAATGAATTTGCTTCGAATCCTCAGCTGGCGAATGCGCGACGTTCGAGTGCACGCTCAAGTCCTCGGAGTCGGCTGCCAAGATGGTCTGGCTGAAGGACAACAAGCCGATGGACGACAAACTCGCGGACCGCGTGAAAACGAGCGTCGACGGAAGTAGCTACAAGCTTCAGATCGAGAACGTTCTGGAGTCTGACTCTGGTATCTACATCGCTCACGCGGCCAATGGCGACGGAAATGCAACCTGCACTGCCCAGCTGGTCGTGCAAGAGTGTGAGTTTATATTAATATAATTCTTCGGTGATAAGAGAGAGAAAGAGAGAGTGTGTAAAATAAACAAATTAACCGTCTCTCGTCAGTTACGGCCGAAGAGAAGAAGGCCAGGGCCGACGCGAACTCGCCCATCTTCCTGGTGAGGCTCAAGGACACTGAGCTTCTGGAGAACACGTACCTGCGCTTCATGATCAAGGTCAAGGGCGATCCAGCTCCAGAGCTCAAATTGTAAGTAATGATGAAGACGAGTAGAAAATGCACGCGGGCAGGCAAGTATACGTGATAATCGTCTGGTGATGCAGCTTCAAGGACGGCGCGCAGATAGACTCGAAGAGCGAGCGAGTCCAGATCGTCCGGGAAAAGGCCGACAAGGGCTTCTACGAGATCGTCATCCCGGACGTGCAGAAGCAGGATGCCGGAAGGTACAGCTGCACGGCGCAGAACCGATTCGGCGAGGCGAGCTGCGAGGCCAGCGTCAGCGTCACCGACGAGAAGCTCATGTTCGCCGGTCTGCCGGAGGGCCTGCTCGAGCCCGGCGCCGAGCCCAAGTTCGTCTGGACCAGGGACGGTGTGCCCTTCGATCCCGAGGAGAGATTCAAGGTGCTGTTCAAGGACAGCGAGGACACCCTGGCTCTCGTCTTCCAGCACGTCAAGCCCGAGGATGCTGGACTGTACACGTGCGTTGCTCAGACCAGTACCGGAAACATCAGCTGCAGTGCCGAGCTGACGGTGCAGGGCACTGTCAATCAGTTGCTCAAAGAACCGGCCAAGCCCGCACTGCAGTCCGAGTCGAGGACTTCCGAGGTCAGCGCCGGTGGCTCGGCCATGCTGGATCTTCAGGTGAGCGGGCAGCAGCCATCGTCATGTCTATTTCAGTGCAATATGGTATATAATTGTCGGAGACGTCTCGCAGGTGAGAGGATTCCCCAAGCCAAACATCACGTGGACCAAGGACGGCAAGGAGATCGTTGCCGGTGGCAGGATCAAGTACCTGTGGGAGGACGAGGAGTCCCTATCGCTCGTCATCAAGAGCGTGACGGCCGCCGACGCCGGCGTCTACAAGATCCGCGCGAAAAACGAGCTCGGCGAGGACAACACGCAGATCGAGCTGATCGTCAAGTCCGCGCCCAAGATCACCAGGCGCATGGAGAGCTTCTCCGTGCAAGCCGAGCAGACGATCAGCATGTCCGTGCAGATTCAGGGATCGCCAGCACCCGAGGTCAAGTGGTACAAGGACAACAAGCAGATCGTCAAGTCCGATCGGGTGAGCATCACGAAGGAGGCGAACGACACCTACAACCTTACCATCAAGGCTGCTTGCCTCGAGGACTCGGGCTCCTACTCGATCGTGGCCAAGAACGAGATCAACGAGACCTCGCAGTTCTGGGACTGCACGGTCAAGTATCCGCCAAAGATCACCAAGGGATTGGGCGAGCCCAGACTCATCGAGGAGGGCGACAGCTTGACTCTGTACGTCGAGGTCGAGTCCGATTATCCGCCGACCGTCACCTGGATCAAAGACGAGCAAGTCATAAAGATTAGCGATCGCATAACCATCAGCGAGGAGGGCGGCAAGCACACTCTCCAGATCGACAAACTCATCGACACCGACACCGCGACGTACAAGGTCCAAGTCGCCAACAAGGATGGAATGAGATCCGATCAAACGTCCATCCAGGTGCGCTCCGCTCCGCTTTTCAAGAAGCAGCTCCAAGACAAGACGGCCACGGAGAACGAGGCAAACATCGAACTGGTCGCCCAGGTCGAGAGCTTCTCCCAACCAGAAGTTAGCTGGTACTTTGCCGGCAGGAAGATCAGCGAGGAGAAGAAGGAGTACACCATGAGCGAGGAGGGCAATTCGTACAAGCTGACGATCAAGAGCGCCAAGACCGAATGCGCTGGAAAGTACACGTGCAAAGCCAAGAACGAGGTTGGCGAGAGCAGCAGTTCGGCGAATCTCACCGTCAACTTTAGGCCGAAATTGATCAAGAAACTGGCTGATCAGAAGGTCAAGGAAGGCGATGTCCTCAAACTCACTGTTCAAGTGTCCGCCGTGCCAGCGCCGGAGGTGCAATGGTTCAAGGACGGACAAGAGGTCAACGCCGACGCGAGGATCAAGATCAGCAGGGACAGTCAGAGGCTGGAGAATTACGATTTGACGGTAACGTTGCTCAAGGGTACCGACGGTGGCGTTTACGAAGTACGCGCCAAGAATGACTTGGGATTCGTCAGCAGCAAGAGCAAGGTTATCGTCCTAAGTAAGTGCCTTCCTTTACTTTATTGTTATATTATTATTATTTCGTATATTCTATAACTACACATCGCCCACTCAAAGTATCAGAGAGATTAAAAATGAGCTTCAGCCGTGAGTATTTTTCCAAGTGTCACCTGGTCTTTTAATCGATTTGTAAACCCTACTCAATCCTGCTAAACGAGTTGTATTCACAAGTTACACATACCCCGTGCGTTTGCCTTTCCCCGCGAGAAATTTATTTGTACACGTGGTGCCGATGATGTGATGTTAGAATTAAATGTCTTGATATTCCAACTGATTTTTTTCATAATTATGATGATAATTAGCCAAATCTGAAGAGCAAAGTGAAGAAGCGACCAAGCTCGTCGAAGAAGACGTATCCGCGCAAAAGCAGAAAGCTGAGGAAGAAGCAGGACCTGAAGGTGTGAAAATGTTTTTAAGCTATCTTGATCTGTTAGTTTCAATTTTTAAATAGCATTGTACTGATTTTCTAAACAGACAAACTATACATAATATCACATCAACGTTCAATTATAAACGAATAGCGAGAAAAAATCATTGCAATGCTTGCGGAAAATTATGAGCCCTGTTGACGATTGTGTTAAATTAATAGCTTAAGTTTTTTGAACCACAAATTGTGAGACGTTGTTTTTATTTTTAAACGCTGTACAAACTTAAACGACCCTAGTGAAAATGCCCATCAAGCCGATTATTTTTACAAATTTTTGATTTTACTTACTTTTTTAATTGTGTATACGGTTTATGTATTCTTAAAATATACGCGCGCACGGGATATTTCCAGCACGATTTTCACAAGGGAACGCAATGATCTAAATAGAGCATTATATCCGTTATCGCTTATGCGCACACATGCAATATAAGAGACGCCTCCGGTCCTTGCGAATGATTTTTGTTTAAAAAAAATATCTTTTTGTAACACATGCACGATTTTCGCGTTTTTTGCCTTAAAAATCGGAAATGTCGACCGGCTCGCTACTCTAATATTATGCGAAAATCAATACATGTTTTACAAAAAAGTCCACTTTACGCCCTTGGCACACAATGTACTATTAAACTCATGAACCTCATAATGAAAGCTAATATTCGACGTAGCTTAAAGCTTTATATATATGTAGATAGCAACATTTTTTTTACTAAATCCAGGTCATGTCAAAGTGGAGAAACATAAAGTTGAAGTCGGTAAAGGTTCAAACGGCGAAACGATTACTATTTCTGTGGCTTCTACCACGGAACACGAGTCTACTATGACAGGTACTGTTATATACATTCATTGCAAAAAGAATATACAATCTAGCCACGAGCATTATTACATGCTGAGCTTACATGCAATTGATCTATAATTATAACTATCAATTTAACTTCTGCTTGCAAAACCGTTGCTTTTAACAAGTTGTATAATATCGTCAGCGTAAAATACATGCACCCCCAAAGAAATAGCAGAGCTTCAGCGAACAGATAGTACTTATTACAATATACAATCATTCATTATACAGCTTCTCGACTGAAAAATAATAATTTCACGATTGGCATTTGACATCAAAAGTGTATATAATATTAATAGTCGCTGTTATAACAATGGCAAAAAAGAGAGATGCGTGTAGAGATTGACCAAAATCAAGCATCAAAGTGTCGGAAATGCACGAACGAAATTCGCTGCTTCGCCGAGTCGAAAAAAATCGCATGTTTTCGTAGTCTCTCAATTCAACATGCGTTAAAACACGCGATAAAAAAAAACTCTCTTCACTGCAGTCAAACACTTTTATTAAATATGGTACTAGTATATACCATGCGAACAGTAACAATACAAAAAAAAAGGTCATATGGCTATGTTACTTGATATTTCATTTTTAATTGTTTCAATAACGAAAAGTTATATATCATTACTGTTTTTGACGTTATTGTTGTTTTTTAAGTATTGAATTTGTCCAGCAGTGCGATAAGTTGTTAATATTATCACATTGAGAATTGGTCCGCCAAAACATGCAATAAATTTACATGATTTTTTTCAACCAGGCGCGCATGTACGCTGATGCAGTAGGCTAAGGCTCAATTATATAACTGCTCGTTAATCCGCGCCGCTTTGACTTCTATTGATGTAATAATAATAATAATAGATAGCGAGGCTTGCGTGCATGGGCAATGGCTTTATGGCTACTGATATATATATATGGTGACAAGGCAAAAAATGATGAGATTGGAGCGAGCTTGCGCAGGTCCGGACGAGAAGCACACAATCAGCAAGATGACCTCGACGAAGGTCGAGGTCCAGGAGCTGAATAGCCAGGACGTCGGACCTCAGGTTGAGGAGATCGCCTCGTATAGCTACACGATACACGAGGACGATATTTCCTCGAAACCGCAGAACGGCATGCTCATCGAGGAATTCTCCGAGAGCGAAGACTGCAACAAAGAGCGCAACGGCAGGATCGACAATAGGCTGCACGTCAACCGGGGCGTCTCCATCGTATCGATATCCGACGACGACACGATCAAGGGCATCTCGCGGGATGTCAGCGCAGACGACATCCACCAGACCTTGGAGTTTGCCGCCGAGGAGTCGAATGGATCGAGCTGCGGTATTGGCGAGCTGGCTCACCAGCAGGAGGAGCTGACGATGGTGAGCAGCAAGCGAGCCGTCTACAGCGAGACGATCCTCGAGGAACGATCGATCGACGAGTCTCTGGACGGGGCCAACAAGCCAGCCCGGACTCAAGAAATCCAGACGAATGGCTGCGGCGATCTCAGCAGCTCTAGACGCTCTCAGAAAGAAACAAGTTTGTCCAGACAGAGCTCCGCCACGTTATTGGAAAGGCACGATTCTGTTGTCGAACACAATGATTCGAGAAGAAGCTCGACCATTCGCGAGAAGACTGCCTCGAGACAAGCCTCTCTTCTGGAAAAGCACGACTCTGTCGAGTACAATGACTCGAGAAGAAACTCGACCGTTCGCGAGAAGACGGCCTCGAGACAAGGCTCCCTTCTGGAAAAGCACGACTCTGTCGAATACAACGATTCGAGAAGAAGCTCGACCGTTCGCGAGAAGACTGCGTCGAGACAAGGCTCCCTTCTGGAAAAGCACGACTCTGTTGAATACAACGATTCGAGAAGAAACTCAACCACTGCCGATCGTGGAGATTCGAGAAAGGAATTCCTCAAGGAAAAGAGCTTGTCTAGGCAGAGTTCCATTCTTGAACGTCGCGAGTCGGTGGAAGAACCTCAGCGAGCCAATAGCAAGTCTCTCTCGCGCGAGAATTCGATAAATAAGGAACGAGTATTGACGGACGCGAATTTAGAAGAAGAAGAAGAAGACGAAGACATGAAAAAACTTTTCGAGCGCATCAAGAGGCAACGTTCCGTTCTCGATGAAATTTTAGAAAAGAAAGATAAACATCAGGAAACCACACCAGAGAGACAAAGCACACAAGACACAAAAGACGACGTTGAAAATGGAGGTAAATTTAATGCACGAGAGAAGGAGAGACTTTCATCCTCACGCGCGATTTCGCTCTTTATACTCTATAAATAAACAACTTTCCGCATAGGAATATGAATTAATTTACATGAAAAATTTCTTCGAAATGTCTTAATGTGAAAAGAAAGGTGTGCGTCTATCTCGGCTTATTTTGATATACAAAATTAACTTTCTATATTTTCCCCTTTTTTCTCAGCTATACTGTGTCCATATCAACGTTTTACTAATGCGCAGTGCGATTTACTAACCCTATATATTAGTCACCTTCACTTGTGTTATAACTGCACAACCTCACGGCATTTGTCATAGAAACAAACTACGTCTATACATGCATGCGCTTAGCAAGCACGAAAACACAAAACAGTCAGAACAGTCAGAACAGTCAGAACAGCAAGCGCAACGAGGATGACGATGGCAGTCTAAAGATGAGTATCCGTCCAGCAAATAGCGCATTGGTAATTTCATAAGTAAGACTTTGATTGACATAATACCGCTTATTTTTGTGGATGACAATTATTATTTTAAGATGGAAATATCTTAATAGATGCACAAGCAATTATAAGATTCCAAAGAGGTAATATATCTGTAACGTGTCCACGCAGCATCGCCAGTGATCATAAGCTCGAGCTTGGAGGATCGCGACATATACGAGACGCAGAGCACGCAGTTCGAAATCAAGGCCACGGGTTTGCCGAGGCCGGACGCCAAGTGGTTCAAGGACGGACTGCCCCTCAAGATTTCCAAGCGCATCCAATACTCTACCGTCGGCGAGCTTTTCCAACTGACGGTGACGAAGGCTCTCGAAGAAGACTCGGGCTTGTACACCATCGTCTTCACCAACAAGCTCGGGGAGAAGAGCCTCGAGGGTTTCCTCACCGTCGAGCCAGTCGGCGAACTTCGCAAGCCGAAGCTCATTCAGCCGCTTACCGATGCCGACGTTGACGAGGGAAAGACCGGCGTTTTCAAGGCTGTCTTCACCGGTGATCCCATACCGGAAGCTATATGGTACACTCGAATAATAATAATAATAATAATATATATCCCATAGTCTTCCGATATGATTAAAAACGCGACGACTTATATTGCACATCAGGTCGCTGAACGATGAGATAATCGATACCGATGCGGGTCGACACGCAGCCAAGGTGGAGCACAAAGACATAGAGGATGCACTGAAAGAGTGCACGTACACGCTGGAAATCCTTGAAACTCATCCCGGAGATGTGGGGCACTACAGCCTGCAAGTGCTGAACGAACACGGAGAAGCATCAACAGAAGTGAGGAGGAACATTTTTCGAAACAGCTCATCTCCAAACCTCAAATTAACCGTTATGTACACTTATTGCAGGCTGACCTGGGACTTCGCATCGTACCGATATTCGAGGAATTCAAGGATCTGGTGGCTCCGGTTGGTGAGAATACCGTGTGGGAGGCAACCATCAAGGCAAATCCAAGACCCACGATCGTTTGGCAATGCGACGGTCGCGACGTCACTCTGGACGAGCGATTCGTCACCGAGGACGACTACAAGAACAAGACCTACAGGCTCAAGATCAAGGCGGTCGAAGTTTGCGATGCCGGCAAATACAAGATCGTCGCCTCGAACGACATGGGAGAGTCCTCCGAGGAGGCGAGGCTCAAGCCGTACAGTAAGTAGCGAAATAGCGACGCACGGCTGAGATAATAACTAAGCAGTAGTAGTAACGCTGTTCGCTTTTCCTTCTCTCCGTCTCGCGCAGCCGAACAGCCAGTGTTCACAAAGGAGCTGAAGGACTACGAGTCGGTGCGCGACCAAAACAACTACGAGGTAGAGGTGCGCGTGACCGGCTACCCCAGACCGAGCATCACCTGGCTGAAGAACGGCGTCGAGATTTTCGACGACATGCGCAACACCATCACCACGAGCATCGAGGGTGCCGAGGTTGTGAGCAAGTGGAGTATCGAGAGGTTCGGCGAGAAGGACGCCGGCAACTACACCGTTCAAGCGATGAACATGGCCGGATCGGCGAGATGCGTCTGCGAGCTCTCGCTCACGCGGTTCCCGCCCAAATTCTTCCGCACGTTGCCAGCCTCTCTGGACCTGGAACAGGGCGAGCCACTCGAACTGTTGGCCAAGTGCGACGGCAGCCCGATTCCTATTGTCGCCTGGTACAAGGACGGCGAGATCATCGTACCGGACGATCACACCAAGATCGATGTGCTGCCCGATGGAACCATGAGGCTCTTCATCGAGAGAGTCAAGCCCACCGACTCTGGTGCCTACAAAATCGTAGCCTCCAACACCGGCGGTGACAATCCATCCCAATGCGCTGTCGCTGTTCGACGTGAGTGACTTTTCGCTTTCCGACATAATTCTTGTACGCGATATTTTGAAAGATGAATGAATGAATGTCATTTCCCTGTCTGGCTCCTTTCTGGGCAGCCGAGTCGAAGGAGCCGTACTTCAAGAAGGGCCTGGAGGACGTCAAGGCGACGGTCGGCGAGCCATTGAAACTCCAAGTCCAGGTGGTGGCCTTCCCGAACCCGACGGTCCAGTGGTTCAAGGACGGTATGCCGCTGAGGCCCTCGAAGGAAATCTACTTCAGCAACGATCCGAATGGCTTGATCGGCATGACAATCGACAAACTGCGCCCGGAGGACGCGGGTGTCTACTCGATTGTCGTTTCCAACGAGTTGGGCGAAGTAACTGGAACGTCGAACGTCGAGGTCGAGGAACGCGAGAAGCCGCCGGCCTTCGTCGCTACGCTCCAGCCGATGACCGTGGTCGAAGGTTTCCCGGCTAAGCTTCAAGTGAAGCTCGAAGGCAAACCTGCGCCGACTCTCAAATGGACTCACAACGGACAGGAGGTAATTGAAATTTCAAGTTTTCGCGCACTACAATATTGCATTGTGTATATCATACTATGCACTGCACAGATCGTGCCAGACGCCGAGCACATCAAGATCGTGAATCTGCCGGACGGCAGCCAGGCTTTGCTCATCGACAAGGCCGGACCCGCGGACGTGGGTGAGTATGCGGTAACGGCCATCAACAGCGAGGGTGAAGAGTGCAGCAAGGCTCAGCTGGCCGTCGTCGGAAAGACAAACGGCGCTGAGCCCGAGGAGAAGCCTCAGTTCCTTTCGGCGCTGCGCGACGTGAGCGTCGAGGAAGGCGAGCCTCTGACTTTGGAAGCCCTGATCCAAGGCAACCCGGTGCCAGAGATCAGCTGGAGCAAGGACGGCAAGCCTCTGCAAGCTTCGGAGCGCTTCGTCGTGAGCTGCGACGGCAAGAAGGTCGGTCTCGAGATCAATCCGAGCCAAGGCAAGGACTCTGGACTCTATGCCTGCGAACTGCGCAACCCCCACGGCTCCGACAAGAGCAGCAGCAACGCCTCGGTGCGCAAGATCTTCCAGGCACCCAACTTCACGCAGAGGTTCACCGACCTGCAGCAGATGATGGGTTGCGACGCGAAATTCCCGGCTCGCGTCAGCGGTATTCCTCAACCGGACATCAGCTGGTACTTCAACGACAAACTCATTTCTCCCGACGACGACTCCAAGTACAAGATTAAGCGCGACGGCGAAGCTTGCTGCCTCTACGTCAAGGATTGCACCTACGCCGATTGCGGACGCGTCAAGTGCAGAGCCGAGAACAAGGACGGCAAGGCGGAATGCGAGGCTGCCCTCGCCGTTGTCAAAGAGCTGTCAGTATGCCGCGCGAATAACGAGGAAAGCAACAGCGGCAACAATATTAAATGATAATCAATTCCAGGGACAAGAAGCAGAAGGTGGAACCACCGTCTTTCCTCAAGAGGGTCGGAGACTGCGAGGTTTACAAAGGTATGACGGCCAAGTTTACAGCGTGCGTCACGGGCTATCCCGAGCCCGAATTCGAGTGGTACCGCGACGACACCAAGCTCTGGCCCACGGATCGCATTCTCATGGAGAGCGAGGGTGCTGGTCTGCTCAGAATGACCATCTACCACGTCGACGAGGACGACGCCGGCAAGTACACTCTCCGCATCTTCAATCCGTACGGAGAGGCCAAGTCGACTGGGGAAATGATCTTCGAATGTGAGTATATTCGAATATGACATGCAGTACTATGCGGGGTCTATAATTATACGATACATACGATACATGAATCCATGCGCAGCTATGGAGCCGCGAAGCAAGAGGCTGGTCGACCAGTACGCCGAGTACGACAGATACCGCAAGTCCGGCATCCCACTGCCACTGGCCGATCGGCCGATCATCAGCCGCATGATGGACCGACACCTCACCCTCTCGTGGAAGCCGTCGATCCCGTCGATGCCCCGAGTGCCCGTGACCTATCAGGTCGAGATGTGCGAGCTGCCGGACGGCGACTGGTTCAGCGCGCGCAGTGGCGTCCGCGGCTGCGTCTGCGACATCCGCAACCTCATTCCCTTCCGCGACTACCGATTCCGCGTGCGCGTCGAGAACAAGTACGGAATCAGCGACCCGTCGCCGTACGCCCAGACCTACAGAGCCAAGCTCGAGCCCGAGCCGCCCAAGTTCTACCCGTACCTGCCGCCGGGCATCGACTTCCGCCCGGAAACCAGCCCGTACTTCCCCAAGGACTTCGACATTGAGAGGCCGCCTCACGACAACTACGCCCAAGCGCCGCGCTTCCTGCGCCAGGAATTCGACGCCCAGTACGGTCTGAAGAACCAGAACTCCAAGCTCTTCTGGTTCGTCTACGGATACCCCAAGCCCAAGATGAGCTACTACTTCAAGGGCGAGCTCATCGAGCCGGGCGGCCGGTACGATTACACCTACACGAGAAATGGCCAGGCGACGCTGTTCATCAACAAGATGCTGGAGCGCGACGTCGGCGAGTACGAGGCCGTGGCCAGTAACGAGCACGGCGAGGCCAGGCAGAGGGTGCAGCTCGAGATCGCCGAGTACCCGACCTTCGTTAGCAGACCCGAGGAGGCCTACAGCATGATTCGCAAGACCGGTAGATTCGAGGCCAGGGTCACCGGCGTCCCCTATCCCGAGCTCAAGTGGTACAAGGACTGGAAGCCGCTTGCCCCGTCCACCAGGATAAAGGTCTGATCCGCGCGTCGCGTCGTATTACGCGCAACATATTTAATTGTAATACTTAAACTGCATTTTCCCCTTCCGCCGGCAGATCCAATTCGTCGAGCCGGATCTCTCGATCCTCATAATCGAGGACGCGATCCTCAAGGACGAGGGTCTGTACTCGCTGTCGGCGCGCAACGTGGCAGGCTGCGCTTCGAGCTCGGCCATGCTCCACATCGAGGAGACCGAGACCGACTGGCGCTACAAGAACTACACGATCAAGGCCGACGTCAAGGCGCGCCAGAAGCCCTTCAACGAGGACTACGATCTGGGCGACGAGCTCGGACGCGGTACCCAGGGAGTCGTCTACCACGCGGTCGAGCGGTCCACCGGTAACAACTACGCGGCTAAGCTCATGCACGGAGGACCGGAGCTCAGGCAGCTCATGTTCAACGAGATGGACGCTATGAACAATCTCAATCACAAGAAGCTCCTGCGTCTGCACGACGCGTACGAGACCGACCGATCGGTCACCCTCGTCACCGAGCTGTATCCTTATGCCATTCTATTTATTACACCTACTTACTATGTATCATTGTCTTATAACACTTCCTTAACTCGAACTCGAATCGCAGTGGTGGAGGTGGCGAACTCGTGGACAATCTCACGAGGAATCCATTCTACACCGAGTACGAAATCGCCGGCTACATTCGCCAACTTCTCACGGGACTCGATTACATGCACAAATCCGGATGGGGCCATCTTGGACTGACGGTATACTATTGGCGTCCCCTTTTTATTATTACATTATATTATATATTATTATTGCTATTGTTCCAGCTGAGCGATCTGCTGATATCGCACTCGGGTGGCGATGACTTGAAAATCGGCGACTTTGGCCTGGCTCGTCGAATCATCCGCAACAAACTGATGACCCTGATGTACGGCATGCCAGAGTTCGTGCCCCCGGAGGTGCCTAACGGCGAGGGCGTCGAGTACGGCATGGACATGTGGAGCACGGGCATCATCACCTACATCCTGCTCAGCGGTGTCTCGCCGTTCCGCGGAGTCAACGATCGCGAGACCCTCACCAAGATCAAGGAGGGCAAGTGGAGCTTTGACGAGGAACGCTGGAAGCACATCTCGGACGAGGCCAAGGACTTTATCAGGAAGCTGCTCGAGTACCAGACCGAGAGGCGCATGGACGCGGAGACCGCGCTCCGACACCCCTGGCTGCGAATGTCCGACCGACCGCCCACCGCCGACTGCTACAAGATCCCCTCGGAACACCTCAAGAACTACTACGTCCTCTACAGGGACTGGTTCAAGAACGCGTCCTGCCGCACCTGGTACCGCAAGCGCCGGCTGAGCAGCGCGTTCGAGCACCCCTCGAAGATGGTCTACCCGCCGGGACACAAGTACACGCCGGAGAGGAGTCCCGAGAGGCCGTACACGCCCAGCGCCGGTAAGAAGCCCTCGGCCGGACCGAAGGCTTGGGAGAACCGAGTGCCGTCGCGGGAGCCGATCGACACGGAAATCGGCATCATCAAGAGCGAGAGCCAGTAAGTATAGCACAGTCCATTCGCCGCGTGTCCCTTAAAACCGCTAAGACGCTCTCAATGCGAAATTCGACGCTCCAGCTACCAGAACGGCCCGGACACGTACCTGCTGCAGCTGCGCGACACCGACTTCCCGGTCAGGCTGCGCGAGTACATGAAGGTGGCCAACAAGCGCGGCACCGGCTTCCCGCGCGCCTTCTCCGACGAGGGCTACGACTGGAGGGTGAGTATATGCAGAGAAGGCCGCGATCGCATTTTTCTGATTCCGCTCCTCCTCTCGACCGCAGACGCCGATCATCAGGGAGCGTCGGCGCTTCACCGACGTCATGGACGAGGAGATCGACGACGAGCGCAAGGCGCGCATCAACACGTACGGCAGCCTCGAGGCGCCGGGCGTCCGCCGGCTGCGCCACGAGCTCGGCACGCGGCTCGACAGCTACGCCGAGGTCGAGGCCATGCTCGAGAGCAAGCAGCAGGGCCAGCCGCCGTTCCTGCGCGAGAAGCCCCAGCAGCGCGCCATCCAGGACGGCGAGCCGGCCCAGCTGAGCTGCCTGGCCGTCGGCGAGCCCAAGCCCGTCGTGCAGTGGTTCAAGAGCGACATGGTCGTGCAGGAGAGCAACCGCGTGCGCGTGACCGAGGACGCCGAGGGCCGCTCGGTGCTCAGCCTGAGCCCGGCCCGCGAGCAGGACGCCGGCATCTACAAGGTCGTGGCGCGCAACAAGCTCGGCCAGACGGTGGCGCGGGCCCGGCTGGTCAACGCCACGCTGCCCTGCGCGCCCGACTCGCCCGAGGTCTGCGACGCCTCCGACACCGAGATCCTGCTGCGCTGGAAGCAGCCCAAGTACGACGGCAACTCGGCCATCGTCTGCTACGGGCTGCAGTACCGGCAGGGCGACGCGATCGAGTGGCAGGACGTGGCGCGCAACATCGACCACGAGTTCTTCCTCGTGCACGAGCTCAAGCCCAACACGAGCTACAACTTCCGGCTGGCCGCGCGCAACCGGCTCGGCTGGAGCGAGCACGGCGTCCCGAGCAAGCTCAGCAAGACGCGCGCCAAGCAGGAGGAGGTGCCCAAGGTCAAGCTGAGCCGCGCGATGCGGCACCTGCAGCAGCTGACCGAGTCGGGCCGCGAGGTGCCCCTCGAGGAGCCGCGGCCGCAGCTCGACTACGCCGCGGAGGCCGGCGGCCGGGACTGGGAGCGCGAGGCCCGCGTCTCCGACCGCTACAGCTTCGTCTCGGAGATCTGCCGGGGCCAGTTCTCCCTGGTGGCCAAGGGCATCGAGCGGGCCACCGACCGCGTCGTCGTCGCCAAGATCCTCGAGCTGCGGCCCGAGACCGAGGCGCGCGTCGAGGAGGAGTTCCAGACGCTGCGCTCGCTGCGCCACGAGCGCGTGGCCCTGCTCGAGGCGGCCTACCGGCCGCACGGCTCGCCCGTCGCCGTCCTCATACTCGAGAAGCTCCAGGGCGCGGACGTGCTCAGCTACCTGGCCAGCCGGCACGAGTACTCCGAGGCCTGCGTGGCCGGCGTCGTCGGCCAGCTGCTCGACGCCCTCCAGTACCTCCACTGGCGGGGCGTCTGCCACCTCGACGTCCAGCCGGACAACGTCGTCATGGCCTCGGTGCGCTCGCTCCAGGTCAAGCTCGTCGACTTCGGCTCGGCGCGCAAGGTCAGCAAGCTCGGCTGCCAGGTGCCCAGGCTCGGGCACCCCGAGTACGCCTCGCCCGAGGTGACCAACTCCGAGCCGGCCTACCCGCAGTCGGACATCTGGCAGGTGGCCGTGCTCGCCTACGTCCTGCTCTCGGGAGTCTCGCCGTTCCGGGGCAACGACGCCAACGAGACCAGGCAGAACATCAGCTTCGTCCGCTACCGCTTCGAGTACCTCTACAAGGAGCTCAGCCAGGAGGCCACGAGGTTCCTCATGCTCGTCTTCAAGCGCTCGCCGAGGTGAGTTGACTCGTCTTTGCATTATTCTTATCGGGTGTAATCGCATGCGTACCTACTACGATAACCGTCGCTCTGTCGCAGCAAACGACCGACGGCTGAGGAGTGCCACGAGCACAGGTGGCTCATGCCCACGGAGTACATGATCAAGAAGCGCGAGCGAACGATATTCCTGGGCAACCGACTCAAGGAGTACTGCGACGAGTACCACGAGGAGAAGCGCAAGCAAGCGACCCAAGGCCAGGGCCTGGACGAGGCCTTTGGCACGCAACGACAACTGGCCAGGTCGACCAGCATACAGGATGAGCTGCTCACGACCTTCTGAGCGCGCACTCGTCCTCCCCGCCACCACAACACCTCTTGTTATTTATTGACGTGAAAACTTTGCCAGCTGCTCAAAATTTCATTTTTATTCATTTATTTATTATTATTATTATTATTATTATTATTATTATTATTATTATTGAGAGGAGCGCAGCGTTAATATACGTACCAAAAGAAAAATCAATCAAAATCCAATCTGAGATGTTCATTATTTTTGCCTTGTTGTATCTTGTTGTTATTATTATTATTCTTATCATCTGTGTTTATACTTGTTTCTTACGATCTCGACTGTTGCTAGACATTTAAACATTCGAATCTCCAATCGGTCGAATTAAAATCAGCGCTTTGAAATTGTCGTCAACGCGTGATGCGACCTGCGTCACTCATTTCGATTGTATGTAATTTCGTCGTCGATAGATATAAGACGAAATATATACTAATAAAACAAACTGTGAAGTCTGCTTTTAAGATTTTTAATCTACATTAAACCTATGAAAAAATTGCTCTGTTCTTTTTTTTCTTTTGATATTAAATGGTTTCCTTTATTTACAGATCAAGAAACTCTCAAAATGTTTCAGTAAACGAAAACGGTTTACTCACTATATTCTTCTAACATAATCAAGCAATGAGCTTCAAAGCAACGTACAAGCCAGCCATACAGTATAATATATATTAATACTTAAAATTTAAGTAGAAAACCGCATGACAAGCTATTCAAATAAATCGCGTAAATCGACAAAAATATCAGTTTCATGACACTTGGATTATTCACAGATTACTTTACTGTTTTACGCACGTTGCTGCTGTCAAATATTGTAAGATGAGTATCATCTACACTGAGTTCATAAATTTTCTTTTTTCCATTATATTTTCCAAATTTAATATCGAAGAAAAAATATCTTAGTCATCATGTGGTCACTCTTTTAAGTAACAAAATTATTTGTAGCATAAAAACAAACAGTTGTTTGTCAATAAATACAATTCACAATTATTTCAATAATGTTCATAGTCATCACCATCGCTCTACACAAAACACTAGATTCAGGAGATCCAGTTTCTTGCCGTTCAAGACTTTCGGGTTTCAATCATCTTTTGGCATACTGCACTAAATATTCCTTAACTTTAATACCAAACAGTTCCTTGTCTTTTGAAAACAGGTCAGCTGCTTCTCTATTTAAAGGATCATCAAAGTTGAGTAAATCCTGCAAAAAGTTAAATCTAATGTTATTCTAATAAATATCAATTTCAAATCTTACAAGCATATTATACACTTACAGTAAATAGAGAACTCAAGCCCCAAACAATGTCCTTTAGTTTACGCGTAGGTGCCCATCCCATTCCATCTATACTGTTCTGTCTGAGTATTGATAGACACACATCACCATCTTCATTTATATTAGGATGCCACAATTTTGTCAGACATTTCACTTTTGGTGGCTAAAATAAAAATGATATTTCATTTTAGGATTAGGATCCTAGTAATGCATACAATTTTGTATATAAGGCGCTTACTATCATATTATATTCTTCTATGATATGAATTTGAAAGTAGAAGCGTCCTCCACTCCAATATCCTTCATCAGGAGCAATCGTCAAGGTAAATTCATATAGGCAGTGCGGATCACTGAAAGTAACTTGACATGTTGAAGGTAAAGTTTGTTCCATTTCCTGTACCTAAAATGAAACATTTATGATCAACATAGGTCATACAATTTGAAAGCTATTTTAAAATTAATAGAGACTTACTTCTTTTATGAGCAATTTATCTCTGATTGAAATGCGTTTTCCAATATCTTGTGATTTGTTCGACATATCAGGCTCCTTTTTCAGTTTGCCCCTTAAAGTAATCATTATGACTATTCGCACACAGCTTTTGCATTCAAAAAAATAGCCTTTACAGTTGCAAGTCAGTGTAGTCTTAAGCTGCAGCTATATAACTGGAGAACAGAAATAATTATTAACCTATAATTCAAAATCGACTCCAATAGTTACGTGCCTCACATATGACAAGTTTATCTTATCTAAGCTAATATTATGTATAAGATTTATCACTCGGTATCTCTTTAATGTTTATTAACCGAGTTAATGCTCCAAGTTACCTGACTAGAATACTTTATTTCAAGTTGTACCTTATACTCCACATTCACGTAATCAACAATCAGCTGCAGGTTTTGAAGAAAACTAATATTTTTGGTTTTACTATTGACTTCAATAGATACAAAAATAGAAATGTTAAATATTATTTTACCAAAACGACTTTAAAACATTGATAATATCTTGTTACAGTGCCATGGCAGAAAGCATACGCATTAACGCATTTTTCTCTGTTAACGATGAATCACAGCTTTTAAAAGGAACAACACTACGTTATTGGATTCTTATCTTTACAAAAATCTTCTACGCCAGAAAACAATTTACAATGTTACTGATCTGCCTACGTATATATAGCGACTGACCCATAGCGTGTATCGTGTATACTGAGGATGCTTGAGTACGCTATATGCGACAGTCACGGAGTAGGAGGGAGAGGGTTAAGACCCGTTTTCATGGCGGCGAATTATCGCGCGCGCATAGTTTGAAAGTTCAACAATCAATCTAATACTTATTATTGTAGGTATGTATGTATGTACTTACGAGATAGGGATTATCTAGAATTTTTAAATAAAATTATACTGTTAATAATCTTGATGTAATTATTGCTTCTAATTTATAGTTAGCAATGATTTTAAGATTGTTATCAGTATAATTTTATTAAAAAATTCTAGAAATTCCCTAGCTCTTAAGTAAGTACTTATTCCACTCTGAAATTCAACGAATCAGAAACCTGAAATGAATACCGTGAATCTTTGGCGCCACTGTGCCCGAATAGTTATATTTGTCCAATGTAATGAATGCGCCAACATTTCGACGAATCAGCTGAGTATTGAAGAATCAATGAACGAGACGTACGTGGCGTCCTAAGCGTATACACTCCGAAACCGCTTTGAGGTTAGAATTTAAACACAACCAACACGTCAATAAATAAAAAGACGTTGCATTTCCTATAAAATTTGCAAATAAACATCGGCAGCAATAGTCATTACAAGGTAATATAATGATTTATCTTAGTTAATAAAAGAACCCGTTGATTATTTATCTGATGTATCTTCAAATTGAAAATGAGATAAAATAAATATTACGTTGCAGATGATTACTGACGTGCAGTTGGCTATTTTCTCCAATATTTTGGGAGTCACGCTGTTTTTCTTGGTTTTCCTGTTCCACTACATCAATGCAAATTATTCTAGATAAAGTGTAAATTATTGTGTATGACACGCCACTTGTTCATTTGTAATATAAGTTAAAGTTATTAACAACAGTAAACATGTAGACCATACAATAAATACTTTTTTTTACGACTTACGGTGTTTCATTAATTTATTAGCTTCGTGTAATTTTCGAGGATCTGTGTAGATGCAGTAATTCATAGCATAATAAAATTACATTTGCAAAAAAAAAACAATCATCAAAATTGCTGCCTTTGTTACCATTTTAAATTATTAAATGGCATGTGCGATATTTATACACCAAGATAATTATATATACACATATTATATGTGGGCCTTTGACACCTTACATGTTTATAGTTTCTGTAATATATTTTTCTAAGTTGTGCTATATGATGGTCGAGCGAAATCCACAGCTGCTTACTGACGTCTCAGAAACAGCTGTATTCGATGGGCGCATAGGTATATAAGCTTACGTCCTGCATCAGGCACAAATTAATAACCTCGCAGTCGGAAGCTTTTTTTCGTTCGTCAGAAAAATCTTCGGAATTCAATGGAAATCAAAGACACAAACGGCTTGATCGCCTTATGCAGTCTTGATGCCCTCGGTGGGCATAGGTATAAGCGCCTTACCCGCACTACTGAGTCTGCAACGGTGGGCTCTTACAATATCATAGGTATGTTAATTACTCGTCAACTATAATTATGGCGCATTGATGCACAAATTTGGCGGGTAATCCGACAAGTTAGCTGTAGGTTATATTTATATATTTTTTGCAAAAAGTTTTTATGAAAATGTATACTTATAAATTAATATGTATTGCCATTACTTCAGGGTTAAAACTTGTTAAAAGAGTAGAAAATCAAATTAAAATAGTGTAGAAAGAATTGGAAGGTTCTAAAAAGTTTATAATTAAGCATAGGTACAAAATGTTATTATATCGACGCCTGAGTGAAAGAAGGCCCTATCTCAGAATTTGCTTAAAGAGCGTCATACTCTACAAAATCTTTGTTACTGTTATTTTGTACAGATAAACTGCCTGTACAGAATAACCGAATGAAAAATTTGTTCAAGTCAGCCACTAAAAAATTATAGAATTTGAGTACGACGTTCTTTGAGCAAATTCTGAGATAGGGCCTTCTTCCACTCAGGCGTCGATATTGTGTATGATAAAATACATAGAAACATTTTTTATTAATAACTATAATAAAGATGAGCCGTGATGGTAGTACACAGCTATTATCTAGTAGTAAAATACGCAATTCCCCGTAAAGCCTAGGTATATATACACCTATATGTTCACACCTTTACGCACCATGAGTATACGCATATGTGCGTGTGTGTATAGATACAGGCATTACCCGCGATAGAGTTGAAAGAAAAAAAGAGGTGTAATAAAAAGAGCGCACTCGCGTCGATAATACCCATACCCGAACACCTGAGAGCTATAGCAATAATCTCTCACGCAGCTGAACCGAGAAGTCATACAGTTCAAGGCATTGATAATCTGTCTACAGAGCGACAAGCATATGATGTTACATATTATAAGGTATGTACCGCGTAAGTAATACTTAGTGTGATGCGCGCCGCGCTTGCTTGAGCTCGATTGAGCGCGCCAAGCGCAGAAAAACAACATTTTCACGAAAACGAAGCATCAGTACAGTACAAGTGATCGAACCGGACGGGAAGCCTCGATACGTGCGGTCAATGATTTCGTTCGTCCGTAACCGCTGACGAAGCTCTCAGCTTCCATCAGTTGCAGCATGAGGTGGTCGTCGTCGCTGTCACTGTCCCTGCTGGTCCTTTGGCTGTTGCAAGTCCAGGCCTCGGTTTTCGAGGATAGCTTGCGACTCGCGCTCTGCCAAGCCCGTTGTCCCGACGTAAGTTATTCGATTTTGCTTATGTGCGCATACATGCACCGTATACCTTTAAACGAGTTTCCCTATATATCATCATGGGAAGTTCAATGCGGCGGGCGGTTTAGAAATATTCCTCTTGATTCTCATAGTGCGATTATTTTACGAAATTTTCTGTAGCCGCTATCGTGACGCAATAATTGAACAAGTGTTCACCAATAATAGACCAACTAATCATATACAAATATTATATGCTATCGCATCCCAAATGGTATATAGTAGCTCAAACGTCGATTTTAACCCATTTCTTCCCAAGCGGCCATTTTATAGTCGATTGGTTTTTTGCCTAAAAAATTGTCGAAAAATAATAATCTCTCTTTTTCTTTCATTCTGAAGTCAGAATTTTTAATCCATATCAAGATCTTCGTTGAATCCGTTTTATTATAAACAAGCATGTCAAAATGTTAAAGAATGTATTTCTGATTTTTCATCAATTTCGAACCGCCATTTTGAAATTTTCCAATGGAAATTTCAAAATTCTGACTTCAGAATCGAAAAGAGCGAAAAATTTTACTTCAGAAAAGTGCTATCGGTAATTATTATTTTTTTTTCGACAGTTTTTAGGCAAAAAACCTGCAATTGACTATAAAATGGCCGTTTGGGAAGAAATGGGTTAAGAGCCAGCAAGTATAACGCAAGACAAAAAAATGGAAATATATACGTTTTCAGTGTTTTCGATCTGTTTTATCAAAATTTCATCGTCATATTCGAGCTCGTATACATGCGTCGCAGTATATATAGCACTTGTCGTCCTATAGCTTATTTCAAACGGTTTTTTTACCTCTAAATAAATTCCGCAGAGGCCGCATCGTCACTATATATTTTAATAGTAGTCATGATATAATTTACCGCCAAGTATTATAGTGTAGAATATCATGGAAAACAAAATCTAATAGCGTTAATAAAAAGGCAAAATTCTCAAAGTCAGTTAAACTTTAACATTCATAGCTTTATTGGCATTGATGAATTCCATTGATATACATCGCGCATAGCGAGTTGCGCTCGCAACTGCGGTGCTTTCCGTATAGCTTATACATTTAAATTTATTTGTCTTGCTTATTTTCCATAGAATAAGAAGTGTGCATATAATAAGTAAAGTTTACCGATTACCACTTTAAAAATATCTTCGTTCTTTAAACATATATTATCATGGATTTTTGTTTACTTGATTGTAATTAAAAAAAATTACGTCTCTCCTTTAACAAACTGCACTCTCGACATTCTTTAACGAGACATAACTGCGCATCACATGATCAAATTTTTGGTAAATAAAAACGAAACAGAAGAGATGCTTTGAATTTTTACTACTTCTAATACAATTATTAGTTCTTATAAATAGAATTAATATTTTAATTTTTAGGATTTCAATTGCAGCAAAGAGTGTGATTCGACAAGTAATAACGTTACACGTAAGAATCATTTTTTATGGTTTTAACGCTAGAACGATACTCATACTTTTAGAATGTTTGCGTGACGTACTATAGGATAAATAAATTTTCATTTCATAGATATTCCATATCTACAAACATCTTCGGAATCAAATATTACTCTCCAATGTAAGGATGTGAATCGTTTGGTTATAAAGCACGAAGCTGGGATTTACGTTATTGAAACTATTGATGATTTCTATAACAGTTGGACGTCGCCGACCGTGGTAATTTCACACCTGTATAAATATTCATATTTATTTATCATCGAAGCGAATATTAACATTGCCATTTACAAACATTTTAGAGCAAAGATCGTTTTTATGACTCCACGAAGTTGATACCGAAGCGTCGATATCAATATCGCATTCGCAAAGTAACTGCACAAGGAGTTGCTTTACCGGAAATCACCGAATGGTTTCAAACAAATGATGGTGAGCAATAAAATCTAATTTTTATAATATATATATTATTTATATCGTCTAATACTCTTTTATAGGAAAATTAAATATTCCTATTTAAATATTCCTTATACGTATTCCAGCGGCATACGTTCCGGAAGAAGTAAAAAACGTTTCAGTTAGTGAAATTAAACCCAATAAAAATAGACCGAGCCACTTGCAAGCACGCTTGGACATCATTCCTGCTGATGGTAAAGTCCCTAATAACACGAAACGTTTTCTAAATGTTTAAAAACGTTCCAAGTCAAAATTTCGTACGTTCGAAATGAAAGTTTGAAAAACGTTGGAAATACGTTCGAATGCCCGGGGGTAACGTAAGAAATTCGTTTTAATGACCTTTTTCAAATGCTTTTAAACCGTTTATAACTTACCCAATAATAATTATAATTGAAGTTCCTTAACACATAGACTTACAGTAAAAACGATCACCAAAATTGGAAGTACTATCCGGATGGTATTTCCAATTACAGAAAGTATACTACAACTAGATACATTTTTTAAGTATAATAATTGAATTTGTTTTATTTAGTTTGATTCAAATTTTTTGTAACGTTTCATAACCGTTTTAAAAACGTTTGAAAAGGGTCATTAAAACGAATTTATAACGTTTCATTTTTTGCGTTTTGTGTTATTAGGGATACCTATTTCTCTATAACTTTATGTATTGGTATTGAACAAAATTAATAAATAGTAAACGTAATTAGCGATAATAATCATAAAAATAATAATAGTTTACTATGTCTAGATCTCAATTGTCAATACAATGTGATACATTGGGGAGGCGAACACGACTTGTATCAGTATCAACTTGATGCGGTAAAAAGTTGAAAAAATATTGCATGTTTAGAATTAAAGAGACATAATCGCCATTGCTGTTGATTCTCAATTCTCTGTCATTTCAGACTCGCGAATTCGGCTTAGAATTGCGACACTTGAATTATGGCAGAAATAATACGGTTTTTGTTGTATCAAGAAATGAATTAGGCTCGCGACAAAGTAAGAACGCAACTTTGACGTTTCAGACACCTTCCTGTCTGTCTATACATTACAATTTAAATGTTTGTGGTAAGTATACAGAATTTATTGATATGCCGTCCAATCAATACATCAGAGATGTTGAAAATAATTATCAAATGTTTCGCAATAGCTCCGGCACCAGTAGCTGACTTACACGTTGAATTTCAGTCGAATAAAAATTCGGTTGATTTTAAACTTGTTTGGCAGGAACCCGAATTGCAACCCAATAATTATACCATCATTGTTCAACCGTTGGATTTTGAAAATAGCAGTGTCGAAGTAACCATTTCTGGGGTAGGTCAATGATTACTACGAATGCATTGTTATTTGTTATTAAGTGAGAATAAAAATATTTACAGAACGAAACTGCAGTTGACATTCCAAATGTGGTACTAAGCCATCAATATAAAATTGGTATTCTTGCCGAGTCCGAGGGAGGAACAAGTTTGGAATGGAGATTGATTACTGCGGGTAACAGACTAACGGGTAAAAAATAATATTTTGCAGAAAATAAATTTTTCTACTCAGTCAGTAGTAACTAAAATTCGGGTATGTACATCTTTTAACAGTGGGATCTCAGGTTATAATAGCTACTTCAACGTTGACAACTCTTGTATTGGTCGTGGTATTTGGCTACACTTATATTCGTTATAAAAGATTGAAAGGACATTCCTGCCAGTACAGTTTCTTCGAGGTAAAAATGTGTTACACAAAATATGTATTACATAATCCTACTGCACTTCAACAAAGCGTAGAAGAGATTGTTTAGCATCGAATAGGCATTTACGTACAAACGTTTCAGAATATCAATCGAAAAACCTGCGGCTTCGAAGATATAAAAAGTCCTTTGAAAACTCTATCACCATACGAGACAGAGGACAGCAAGATGAGAGACAAATTTGAAATTCAAGTGGATCGCTTATCGATAAAAAAAAATTTAGGTAGCGGAATCAGTGGAGTCGTAAAACTGGCTACCTTGCAAGACGATAAAAAAAAAATAATCCAAGTCGCTGTCAAAATGCTTCGGGGTAAGATTTGCGTGCATACGAATTACTACCTATTGTTGTGTAACTATTCTCTGTTATTTTACGTAACGAACTGACTTTTTATTTATTCTTGCAGAGGACGCAAGCACTGACGACGTGCAAAACTTTCATAGGGAAATCATGTTGATGAAATCTGCCGGCAACCATCCGAATATCGTTTCGATTATAGGATGCTGCACTTTGCGTAAGCAGCCACTGCTTGTCGTCGAGTTTTGTAGTAAAGGTGATCTACAGACGTATTTACGAACGGTGACTAGAAAATTGAATTATTTTATTTGACACTCAAGCTGAAACATTGACGACAAACTCGGTCTTTACAGATTTTAGAGGAGATGATGACGGCGGTTTTCAAGAAAGTCGATTGGGCAGCCGAATCTAATGTCCCGTCAATTCGTAAGTTGCCTTCAACTTGTATTTTATTATAAAAACGACAAGAGTCTTTCTGTATAGAGGAGATGCGCCCAATATTGTCTAATTGCCCTCGGGAGGTAAAATGGCGAGCCCATAGCAAGTGTGAATTGCCACCCGAGCCGAAGACGATGGCAAACACTTGCTACTTATGGACTCACCAGTTTTTCACCTCCCTCTTGGCATAATACACTATCATTTTTTCTTTTATACATAAAGAATATCTTGTATAAAAAAATAGGAGGATTAAAACAGAGTAAAGTGGAAAATTCGATAATAACACCAAAATCAATAAAAATGACTAAAAATATTTTAAAAACGCGTCGGGCCTGCTTGTCAGGGTCAAAAGGTGGCCACGGTTGAGAGTGGAGTAAAATGTAAAACAAATATATGTAAATGTACAACACGTAAACCCATCCGCGGGTGCTACTTTGCTACTCTGCCCCTTGTTGCATAATGCACTACTTTTTATCGATAATCAAAAAGCCAGACCAATATACCAACTCATCAATTAACTTTTATATTTTTTTTAATTATTATCAAGTCCAGCGAGAAAGCAACCCGTTTGCCTTGACAATTAATAACCGCTTATACGATATTCAACAAGGTAAATTCACTTTGGATAATAAAGTACTTTTTATTCTGTATTCGCATTAAAGCTCAACAGACTAAATAAATATATTTTTAGAATCTGAAACGGAGAGTAAGATCAATCCCGAAGACTTATTAAATTTTGCTCGACAAGTGGTCTCTGGTATGGTAAGCCACAAGTTCAAAACTAACCATTTTTTAACATTTTAAAGCCATTGTATCGTATAAATGAATCCCAACCCAATGCCAACAGGAATTCTTATCATCTAATCGTATAGTGCACCGTGATTTAGCTGCTAGAAACGTGCTTGTTTGCGCCGACCAAACTGTCAAGATTTCGGACTTTGGCCTGAGTCGCGATATATACCAAGAGAATGTTTATAAAAAACAAACCAACGGAAAGTTGCCTATCAAGTGGATGGCTATCGAAGCCCTAACACATCAGGTCTACACTACTCACAGCGACGTGTGAGTATCTTATTTACAATGGTTTACTGAGCTTTTCATTCGACAAAATATCTGCATTCTTTTGACAGCTGGTCTTTCGGAATTCTCCTGTACGAAATAGTGACGCTAGGAGGGAACCCCTATCCAGGACTGCCGTGCAGTCAAATTCTACATTTCCTAAAATCAGGATATCGAATGGAGCGACCGTCAAATTGCGGATTTCAGCTGTTGGTATTTTTTAAAGACATCATCAGTACAATGTGTATTACACTGTTCTTTCAAAGTTCTTATTCCTTCCAGCTATGAATTAATGCGTTCCTGTTGGCATGAAAATCCTCTCAACAGACCAACGTTTTACAATTTGAAACAGCAACTTGATAAGCTATTGACCACCGCTACGGGTAATGAATACTTGAATTTGTCGGAACTTTTACGAGAACCTACTACCCAGCATCGATATTTATTAAAACGTGACAGAATGAACTCGAATATTCTGACGATTCCACATATTATTTGAAATTGGTTTATAGTGATTTCACAAGCTGTTTATATTTTCAATATTCTCATTTAGTGATTACGATGAAACGCTAAATAATTGTAATATAGAATAGAGCATTAGTAATATAGAATATCTACCTCAATTTTTGACCTTATAAAAATCATAAATAACATATTTCAAATCAGTAATCCATGGCACAATTGCATATTTAAACATTATTTATTTACACGTGATCACAGGATGTAACTACTGATCAAAATGTTTGGAATAATTGACTCCGTTAATATGTAATAGATGCAATAAATCTTGCATCGGTATTAGTCAATATTCTCTGTAAAATATTGAACGCTATCTTAATAAACATAAAAACGTGATTTATTCTAATTTTATATGTATATGTATACCTATATATGTATATTTATATATAATATTTACAGCTTTTTACGGTAGTTGCAAAAGTTTGTTATAAATACCCTGCTACTTATACTTATATTTATATTGAGATATTGTATAGTTAAACTAGAAATCTATACATTGTAATTTATTGTTTATAAGGTTGCGATCGCGCACAATTGTGTATAAAAGTAGAACCTACTTAAATCGGACATTTGTTCCAGGCGATTTTCATGGGCAATATAGAATTCTTTATTAATATTGCATTTTTCGGCGGACAGCACTGTAAATATTGCAACATAAACAGATATCCAGAACTCTACAATATTTGAATACCGAGTTTTTGTTTAATATATAATACCAATGCCAAGAAAATGTATCTCAATCAGTTTTTTTTTGCGTTCTGTAAAAAAAAAATAATATTCATGTACATATATAAAACTTTGAGTGTAAAAATTTCAAAAGATTTGATAACAAGATCATTTATAAGATAGACTAACATATTAAACACTGTTTATCTAAACTAGAAACCAAAGAAAATTACTTTTGATTTCATTATAAAATTGTATTATAATATAAAAAAAACTCGGTAGGTTTACAATCTCACATAAGCCTGTACATGCAAGTTCATACTTCTTTATGAAAATACTTTTAAGACTTAAATACTACAATAATAATAAAAAAAAACACAGAAAGATATTAGAATAATCATTTACAGAATTGAATCAGCTTATAAGTATAAATTAAATATTCATTGAACTTAACTGATCCAAAATAAATTTTTGCGTTCAAGATCCATGATTTGTTCACAGTTATAATTACAGAGAGCATATGTGCTCATGCATGATCCACTATACTGTGCAATCCTGTTATCACAGAATAAGATGAACCGTATTGACTACTTCAAGTCATTGTTCTCGATGTATTGATTTTTTATGTTATTGCAGACGTTATGTAAATATATTGGTTGGCGTCTTCAAAAATCAATTTTTGGGTATTCGCAGTATTTATCAAAAATTTCTCAAAAAGAAATAATTTAATGGAAAAAATAATATGATATCGTATTTAGTATATGTATATATCTTCAAACTTATAATCTGTAAGTAAAATATGTAACAAGCTATTACTGTTACTGAAAAAATACTATTATATAGATTTTTGAAAGTTTAAAGACCTGCTATATAGTTTTGTAAAATTAATAATTGGGAAGAAATTTTAGATGAACACCTTCGTTCATTTTCTAAAAGTTATTTAAATCACAGATAAAGTAGTTTCGCTGCACCAGAACATCGAACTGTCATTGGTGTCAATAGTGAGAACTTTTACTGTTTGGAGAATATCTTTTAGTTGCTACCTGCATCAGATACTGTCGTTTCTATTTACAATGCTTTCTTCTTTATCTACTGGTGGTGGTCCAGTTGGGATTGAAGCACTTGGCCCTGCTGTTAAGTAACCAGCCGACACAGGTGTACCAGCTATATTTTTTAATAAAACCATAAGTATTATAATATATAATATATAAAATAAAAATAATAGGATAGGTAAATGATAATTATGAAATATACCTGTAAGGTAGCCACTCATTGATGTATTTGAAATAAATAAATCATGTCTCTGATCTTTGTATTCTGCCCATATACTAGATTTTTCAAGTATAGCACTAACTTTCTCACCAAGAGTGAAGCTTCTTGTCATGGCTTTTAAGGCTTTAACTATTTGTGCCTTGGTAGTCGCAGGATTTTCAAGGATATCCAAACGGCCTTCCAAAATATTCAATAGGTATGGAACCATTTCTGCTTCCAAAGCCTTTTTAACAATTTGATATAATTTAATATAATAATACTCATTCTCACTAAACTTAAAATAATGTGTGTGTGTGTGTGTGTGTGTGTGTGTGTGTGTGTGTGTGTGTGTATATATATATACTTTTATTATCAGCC